>CM031967.1:22465655-22495655 GCA_018749465.1 Paracanthobrama guichenoti
TGTGATGATTATCAGGGCTAGTATATGGAAAAGCTGATAAAGACACAAAACCTGTGTTTACATTTAAGTCTTCGCGGTTACTTTTGTACATGTGCAAATTAAGTACACGTGCAGCTTTCGCTACTGAACAATTGCAAGTTATAAACGCAATTGCAAGAAAAAGTCAGAATTGAGAGTCTATAACTCGCAATTCTGAGGAAAAAAGTCAGAATTATTATACATTCTGTATATATATTTTATATTCTATATTCTGACCTTTGATGATTCAATTCAACCATACTAATAAGCAAAAATTACTTTAGATAAACATCACATTTGTTTCTCATTTAAGAAAGGGGGCCCTATCATACACCCGACACAATGCGATGGCACACGCAACAAGTGTTTTTTGTTAGTTTCAGCCCAACGCACTTATAATTTTTCGTCCTGCACCACATTGTTTAAATAGCAAATGCACTCGCGCCCATCTGTTCGCCCATGGGTGTGCTGGTCTGAAAATGAGATGTATTCAGGCACATTGTTGGCGCGTTGCTATTTTGAGGAACTGAAAACAACTGTATTTTTTTGTTATTTAAAGGGTGCATTAGTAATATGTGCCTATAGGCGGGTACACAACGCGCATACACTCTGCTTGTTACACACACAGGGACACGCAGCAGCACAGAAACATTCTTAAATATTAAAAATAAAAGGATTCCTCTCTGGAGAAGCATTCAGTCTTTCCACTCGCAAATTCATCCATGTAAATAGCGAATCCGCCATGGTGCAAGCGCAAATGGCATTTACAGGGAATCGGAGACGAGACTCCGATTGGTTTATTGCACTTTACGCCCAAAACACACCCATGAATCATTAAGAGACTAGGTACAACCCTTTTGCCATCCGTTTTTTCCGTCTTTAAACTAGCAAAAGTGGATTCATAATAATAATCATAATAAGTGCACCTCCACCATTGCGCCATAATGCAAAAGTAACAACACTTTCCATTACTTTCCATAAAAAGTAACTAAGTAATGCAATTAGTTACTTTTTTTAGGGAGCAACACAATATTGTAATGCATTCATTTTAAAAGTAACTTTTCCCAACACTGATAGTCACTATCGACTATCACTGTACAGAAAAGTGCAGCATGGACATTCTGCAAAACATCTTTTGTGCTACACAGAAGGAAACGAGTCCAGATGGTTTCAAAAGATATGAGAGTAAGTGAATGAATACAGAATTTCATATTTATTTAAGCCCAAACTGAAATCCTTATCTAACTCTCATAGCTTCCATAACATCATATTTTTCTCTCTAATCCTCTTTCTTATAATCCTTCAATGCGGCTGCTGTGAATTTGGCCGTGTGTGCTTATGTGGACTTCATATGTTTATGTCCTCTACCTCTACATATAAAATCAGAGGTGTGGACACTTGAAAGAATTACTGTGAGAATCTCATTCCCAGTGGTACACGGCGTCTGGACGTAGGTGCCAGGTCGGAAACAGAGAATGCAACATTTGCATTTAAAAAGGTGACATTTGCAATGCTGGTCTGGAGGCGCAGGAATGAGAGGAGAGACAGGTGCTGGGATAGCCCATATTCATCTCTGTGACAGGACGACAACAATGAGAATGTCAAAGCCAAGAGTAAGACAGCACACCAAATCACTAACACACACACACACACACGCTACGAACAGAAGCTGCTGTCCAAAATAACCCTGACAATCCACCCCCTCATCTCTCAAACCCATGTGGAGATAAACTGGTGGCTGTTCAAATCGACTTTTACCTCACACCGAAGTAATTACATGAAAACAACGGCTGAAAATTGTAATATCTGTTGTAATCGCATTAAACTTCAAGTTCAAGCGGGGTGGTACATGCATTATTTATGTGATATGTGGAATAAATTATAACGTAAACACAGACTGTTTAGACCTGAGGAGCATATGATTAGTGTGAGTTTAAACGTCTTCATTGTTTCTGAAGTGCAGTCGGGTCGTTTGGAGTTCATGTGGAAGTGCTGGAGCTGATGAGACGCAGATATGGGGCTTGCTCGCTCTGTGAGGGGTTCTGATTGGCTGCCATGAAGCGCAGAGAGCAGTGTTATAACAATTTTCACATTTTTTGAACATGGTACAATAGATATACAATTTAAATGTAAGCATTTCTCTCTCTCTCTCTCTCTCTCTCTCTCTCTCTCTCTCTCATCCGTCCATCCATCCATCCATCCATCCTATCCATCTTATCCATCCACCTTATCCATCCATCCATCCATCCATCTTATCCATCCATCCACCCATCCTATACCCTATCCACCCATCTATACAGTCAAAAGCTTGGACATTACTATTTTTAATGTTTTTGAAAGAAGTCTCTTATGCTCATAAAGGCTGCATTTAATTGATAAAAAAATACAGAACAAAACAGTAATATTGTGAAATATTATTACAATTAAATAATGGTTTTCTATTTTACTACACATTAAAATGTAATTTCTTGTGATCAAAGCTGAATTTTCAGCATCATTACTCCAGTCTTCAGTGTCACATGATCCTTCAGAAATCATTCTAATATGATGATTTGTTATCAATGTTGGAAACTGCTGTGTTGCTTAATATTTTTGTATAACCTGTGATACTTTTTTCAGGATACTTTGAATAACTGAATTATTATTATTTTTTTAATTTAAAATAGAAATATGTTGTAACAATATACACTATACTGTTCAAAAGTTTGGGGTCAGTATTTTTTCCCCATTTTTTTGTTGAAATAAATTAATCATTTTATTCAGCAAGGATGTCTTAAATTGATAGAAAGTGATAGTGAAGATTTATATTGTTAGAAAAGATTTCTATTCTAAATAAATGCTGTTCTTTTTAACTTTATTCATCAACGAATCCGTTCCAAAAATATTAAGCAGCACAACTGTTTCCAACATTGATAACAGCAGAGTATCAAATCATAATATTAGAATGATTTCTGAAGGAGTAATGGCTGATGAAAATTCAGCTTTACCATCACAGGAATTAATTATATTTTAGTTAACGTGTCTTTTCTTTGCCACCGGTTTTTGTCTGACCCTGCAGACCCAATGAACATTTCACTGTCCAATGGTCATGCCTTAACTGCAATGTCCAGTATTGCATTGGTATTGGAACCTTCTTATGGGCATTTAATAATTTTTGACTTTTCAGTCTGAGTTAAATCTCTTTTTTGGCTCATTTTATTGGTAAAAGAAAACATGCCTAATAATTATGTACACCTGAACATAAGGCATTTTTAATTTCCAGCCTTCATGAACAATTATATATCACTTATAAATGATCAAATTAAAAGTAGTCATTAAGATTTGTGTGGTTTGGAATTGGTCCGATGTGCCTGGAAAAAAAAAATATGATCAGAAAATCAACGTGCCTAATAATTCTGCACGCAGTGTATGTCTATAGGTTGTACAATGTTTAAGAACGTTTATTAAAAACATAACATGCATTGTGTTGGCTGTCCTACAAAAACCTAGTCTCTAAGCCTCAGGTGCTGCATGTTTCCAAAAAGATTCTAATTTGGGCCTCTGCCTCCTGGCAAAAACCTCAAATGCACAAATATCTGAAATATTGCAGTGTTTAAGGTCTCTAATCTTGCTGAGTTTATTTATTGCTGCTTGTCCCTGGCCAAATCCCTTCCTCATTAAAATCCGTAAAGGCTAACAGTTACTGTGCAAGTATGCGTCCAAAATTATATATTTTAAGTATATGTATTAGATGATATTCTAAATTAAGGCATTCTACAAGCTTGCCCCCATTTCCAAATAATAACAAGCACCTCATAATTTAATACGCCTCCCTTGAAAGACAATTATCTTTAATCAGGTTCTTTCGTCTTCAGTTTCAGTCTCCGTGTTCCCAAGACTGCTTTTATCAGAGGAAATAATTATGGGCCAACTACTACTTAGAGTATAGTTTTACAGGCAGTAAATAACATTATGTGGTTGTTTCATTCATGAATTCATTTGTTTTATCTTTATTTTTAAACAACTTTAGGAAAAACTAGAAGCAGAAATGAACGCATTGAACACCCAGCACCAAAAAATGATAATTCTGTTATTCACTCACCCTCACGTTGTTCCAAACTTGTATGACCTTCTTGTTTTCATCAAAAACATGATGTTAGGCAGGATATTCACACTGTTCTTTTAGATACGATAATAGAGAACATTGGCCAGCTCCAAAAATATCATAAAAGTTTCAAAGTATAGTCAATATGACTTACAAGTGCATTATGTTTTATATGTGCATTATGTCCATAATGAAGGTGAATGATAGCTGTGTGTGTTAGAAACTGAAATTTTTATTTGTTATTCAGTTAGATTTAATTATGTGCATATGCAAATAAGGCACTTCCAGATTTACAAGACACAAGAACAACAACATTTGGTATCATCTACTCTATATTTTTGTTGGGGAGTAACAAACTACATGTAACTGAGTTACACATTTTAAATACAAAATGTGACTAACTGTATTTCATTTGAAATGGGTGGTAATCAAATTACAGTAACAACCGAAAAGTATTTCAGATTACCAAAGTGATTACTTTGAATTTTAATGTCATTTATTTCATTTAAACATTAATGTAAACTGTAACGGGCAATTCATGTAAACAGCGATTGTTGATTCTCTGACTCAGGGCCGTAACCACCATAGACATTGAAGGGGACAAGTCCCCCACCAATAATTAGAAATGGCCAAATTGCCCCAGATGCATTGAGTTGCCTTCTTAAAGCTGCTGTCCAAAACTTTTTTTTTTTTTTTTTTTTTTTTACAAAATAATATAATGAGAATGTACAACATGAATCCATTTTCCAAACCGTGTTTTTTTCTTACCCTGATTCATTATGGTACACTTATAATAAGTGTTTATATTGGGATTATTTCAGACCGGTCTGGTAGGAACTGCTGCGGAGGAGCACAGTCCCTGCGTGACTCGCCATAGACCTAAACAGAGAGAAGTAGCTCCGGCTGCAATGTTCTTCCGCAAGACGCATGCAGTTCTGTTCATTAACCGCTAAAGTGCAAAAAGTTATGGACAGCAGCTTTAAGCATCAGTATTATTTTATTTTTTCTAAGATTGTCTGCATTTTTTGTGAAAAACTGATGTTTAAAATAATATGCAGCGGAAAACCAAGTCCTATGTTTGGTGGTCCCTTTGTGTTGACGTGTGACATCATGTGTGACATGATTAACACCCCATGTCAGCCTTATTAGTTTTCCAAGGTATTCTAAAATATTTAGATTGCACAAGTTCTGTTACAAATCTAATGAAATACATTACAAATTACTTTTTAAAGCATGAATTTTGTAATCTGTAGTGAAATACATTTTAAAAGTAACCTTCTCAACCCTAATTTTTGAATAAATGCAAATGAGCTACAACAAATGGAATGGTTTTCAGTGAATAAATACTTACATTTCAAACTTTTTTCACACAAAGTCACTTTTTTTACACAGTATAACTTCAGAGGACTTGACAAATATAGTGCATGAGTTATACTGACTACTTTTATGGTGCTTTTGTCATTTTTGGAGCTTGAGAGTCTTTGGTCACCAAAGTCTTTCACTGTATGGAAAAGAGCAGCGTTGACATTCTGCGAAAGTCAGTCATATCAAGTTTTAGTTGAGTAAATGATGACAGAATTAAAATTTTGGAGTGAATCATTTCTATTTTTGTGAGTAAATCTGATATTTCCAAATGGAAGAATGAAATCTTACCTTCATTAACACGGATTCGCTGAGCTTTTCTCGGTTTACAATCTTTATGGCGACTTTCTGACATGTGACACAGTGGACCCCGAGCTTTACAAGGCCTAGAGGGGAAAAAAGAAAGAAAAGGTTGAAAGAAAACTATTGGTCTAATCATTGGTTTGCATCCACAACATTGGTTTGCAACATGGGTGACAGTGAGCAATTTATTTGCTCACAATTTAATCACAACTGTACAAAAACTCTCACAAACCATTTCCTTTCACACACCAAAACACAAGCGTGTTTCCCTTGGGATCTGGGAGACGCTCCAGTCATATCTCAAGATCAATGGCATCAGGTATAGTAGATAAGCAAAACTGCGAGTCAAATTGATGGCGTACAACAACCTAAAGGCCTTTCTGCTTTATCACTCATGACGTGGAGTTTCATGGTGCGCGAGCCGAACGGTGGCTCAAGGAAATCGTTTCTACAACATCCGCCACATGGTTAACACTTTTATTAGTCAAAGTGTTGAATGTTTACAGGGTTGCAGAGCTATGCTTCATGGTTCCCCTCTCTTCTCGACACTACAATACTTTCAAGGACTTTCTAAAGAAAAATCTTTAGCGTAAATACCTCAGGTCCTTCCACGATTGTTGAGCAAGCATTTTCAAACGAAACAAAAAACACTAAAGACGATTCAGCAAAGTTGTTTGCTGCAGCGCGAATTGTTGGGTAGATAGGGAGGGTTTGACGCCTGTGCAAGACAAGATAATGAATGTTTCATATCCTAAGGTGCACGCGTATCGGAAAACTGACAAGCCCATAAACGAAAAATGCTGTGATTTGCAAAGAGGATGCAGTGAATGTTTTTAGTTTGTAATAAAGTGTAAGAAACCCCCACCTCGTCCCAACCAAATCCTCGTCCCTGATGATGCTCAACAGACACTCCTGAACAACCTCTGCTCTCATGTGACTCAATGGCTCTTTACAAACTAAGGAAAAATGACTGGTTTTGAAGGGTTTTGAGATGGTGTGCACAACTGCTGAAGAGGAGATGGAATGGCAAATTCTGTTTTTAAGTCTTGAATGGAACTGTGCTATTATATTATATTATAAGCAATAACACACTCGTAGCTGTGCAATATGGTTGTATATCAGCATGGCTGTGATTTGACCATAGGTAAATCACATGTAGCGTGCTGATATACAGCCATATCGCACTGCTACGAAAGTGATATTGCTCATATACAACGGTTCGACGGCACAAGGGAGTAAATAAACAAGAAACAACAATGGAGTATCTTTAAAAACACTTTTGTGCAGAACTACTTCCCACCATTCAGATCTCAAGTTGACAGTTTAACAGTTGAGCCCAAGCCTCCGTTACTAATTATAAAACGCCACTTTAGGATTAGTAACAAAGTAACGTTGAGTTGCTTCATTGAAGCTTATTGTACGATGTACGTTTGAGTATTATGGTATTATGAGAGAGAGAGATCGACTAAACGAGTGTATTACCTGCATCTGATATAGCATTCATTCTTCAGGTCGATGTCCATAATATGCATTATAAAAAAATCAGTTTGAATGTCCGCTGAGGAAAACTATATCTTTGTCCTTTTAAAAGATTTCCGAAGACAGTGAGTTTCACTTCCAGTTTTACTTCCTTGTTTACAACAAGTCACTCATAAAGTCTTTGCCACCATCTAGTGGTTTAATAATGTAACTGTCACTGAATTCGAAATTACAATCACTGACGGACCCTTTCTCAATACCAAATATGGTATATTATTTATATAAAATAATAATTATTGAATAATAATATTTAAAATCAACAACAAAAGCCATTATAAAAGACAACAGAAAACACATGCAAGCAATTCAGTCAAACATACAAAAGCAGCGCTATAGTAGGCCCTACAGGATTTAAGATAAACACCGTTAAATATAGTTATCACACTTCATTTTCCCTTTAACCCAAATCGGTTTGCCAAGTAATGGATTAACAAGACCAAAGATTGTCCATTTGATATACCCCAAATTAATTATATCTCATTGTAATGTAGTTCTTTGCTCAGGGAAGGAGGAGGCAGGAACCAGCGAACATTTAAAAGACTTTAATAAATAAACAAACTAAAAGTAAAGGCGGCAGTCCCTCACGGACGACTGCCGCACACATACATAGCAAAACGTAAATAAAACACAACGTAAATTCTAGGCCTGGTCCTCTCTTGTCCTTGACTGGTATCGCTCATCCTTATATGCCTCCGAGCTCCCTCATGAGAGGGCTCGAGACCGGTATGCCTCGTAGGTGATGCTCATGCTCAATCATGCATGATGAATACGTATGTCTCGCTCGCTCCTCCCACGTCTCTCGCTCGTCAACCTTGCCCCACTCATGTTTAACCACTCTACATAGAGTAAGAGCCAATGGCAAATTCCCGAATGACTGGCTGAGATGAAGCTGTTCCCGGCGGGTACATGAGCGCTGAAAACTGACATGACAGTCGCTTCAAGCAGAGTGATACAAATGGTGAAACGATTTTAGTGCCGATACTGTGTGAATATCGCACGGCTCAGATTTGAGAACATCTTAAATTAACTTAAAGAAAAAAATGATATGCGTGACAGCGCATCAGATCCGCATCATGTTCGGCATGTTCATCTTAAAGTGACAGCAGCCTAATAAACCAGTTGCTGTGATGCATGTCATTAATGTTAATCAAAGAACAAATGTAACAGAAAATTGTAAATTGTATCTTTAATAAGGATTCATCTATATTTAATGAATAATTCATGCAGTTACGACTGTAAAGTGTTTGATGACTTCATTCAATTTCTGTATATTGATTATATATGGCCACAGGTAAATATATTATAATGGTTTTATGTGAAGATTGTTTTAGGTTCACTTAAATTAAAAGTTCTTTTAAAGCCTAATACATGTTGAAATTCAATTATACTGTGATGTTGAATGTCTTTTATTAATGTTTACAAAAATATATATATACATTTCATAGAGACGTAGCAGTATTAGTATCAGTGATACTGGCCTTCATTCATAAAAAGGTGCATAATATTTAAAATATACTGTCTTTAAGTTGTTTCTATATTAATCTGGAGAGTAACTGGAATTATTACAATATAAAAAGAAGTGTAATTAAGAAGTGTACACTCAAATGTGTTCAAGGTCTAAGGAAATATGTTAATACTTTTCAAATGAGCGTTACACCATAAGACAATTTTAGAGTTATTACATTTAAACTTCCTGAAAAAAAAACGTACATGTTTCTTTTGTCTTTTCTATGTGGAGAAAAAATGCTGTTATAATTACATTAATTTATGATAAACGATTCACATTCCGGGTGGACACCAGTCTCGGGTCTGGATCTGGACTGCAAACTGCTAATTGGTGACCTCTGATATATGGGAGGGATACATTATACGGTAAACCTTTCAGAGCGCTCACTTTAGGTGCTCTGCCCTACCATAGGATAGAGACAGAGAGGGAATATCATTCAAATGTCAGCCGCAGCTAATTAAACAATAATGACACTTGACAGCGAACTCAACAGTCGGCAAGACCATTAGTATGGATCATCAGCAGCCACAAATAAAGAAAAAAAAGAAAAATCTCATAACGAGGAAAACAGAAAAATACCCCCAAAAACGAAAAACCAAAATGTCCTTTCTCATAATCAAAGGCTTCTGTTTATGAGATTCAAGAGCAAGGAATTTCATGCACTTTGAGCACTGTGACCTATTCCAGCGAGCTATGATAATATACAAAGACATTAGCACAAAATATATATGTAAAGAGCATATCACAGTCAGACGTCATACTGCATGACATTATCACAAAGATGGTGTATTAAGTCCAAGAGCAGAAGAAATGGCCTTATCAAAAAGAAGAAAAAAAGCCTTGCGACAGGAAAACTGCTCAACCAAACTCTTTGTGTGCGCTCCATCTGCTCTGATAAGAACTCAAGAACACTTGGTCGAGTCACAGCGTATAACTGACAACAGGGCGACCACTTGCTCGGTATCGATTTCCGTCTTTGTGCACCTTCCCAATCAATAAAATTAAAAGAGCTCCTGTCCACTGCAACATCATAATAATGGTCAAAAGGACAATATTCATCTTGACCCAAGATTTAATATATAAGCATTAGCATATATTGCAGTAGCCAATAGTTGAGAGAATAATATAGTTTATAGAGGCATAACATTATGACATGTGAAGTGATTATCTCTACAGTAGACGAGCTACTGTAGCTCAAATTGCTCAAGAAGTTAATGCTGGTTCTGATAGAAAGGTGTCAGAATACACAGTGCATCGCAGTTTGTTACGTATGGGTCATCATTTTATGCCTAAATGAAAGACCACCTGAACATTTTAAGGATAGCATATTTTGTCATTTTTCTCAATAACTGTCAATTTTTGAGTCACCGTTCTTACCAAAACCATGGTATACTAAATGATTTCCATTTAAAAATTTGATTTAAAACAGGGAACATACACAAAAAGAGATATAATATTTAATAGCATAAAATGTTTGAAAAGGAACAATGTTTAGTTAAAACTGTTGATACTAGCTTGAATATCTTATCTTGTGCTCCCTTTATGTTATGATCACACTGCCAAAAGGATAAGCAGTTCACACATTCCTTCGTCCACTTAGCCATAACTGATTCCAGATGCACAGACCTCTTCTTATTGCTCCTCGGTAACAGAAATACGTTTTCTGCAGCTCTAATTTTGCTGTTTTGTATATTTACACAAACCTACGGATGTTTTTTCTTTATGTCTACTGGCTCGTGACTTGATTTGGGGAATTATCAGTAACGATCATCTTGTGTTTACTTTAAATTATGCTAGTTCTTCTATCAGAGGGGGTTTATTACATTTTAGCACATCGTAGTTGTGAACCTACTGTGCATTTTGCTTAAAAATATCCAAGTTCGCCCCAGGCAGGCATCACATTAAGAACATTCTACTTCCGGATATGTGTGGGCATTATCTAAAAATATATATATTTGTAAATTATGGAAAAGTAAAGTAATGGGAAAAATGTGTCTCAAGGTGTGAAATAGTTTGGAGGGCTCAAGGAGGTAATATCAGCATTGCAACTCCGACTCGTGCCTGTGGCGACATTTGTGCAAAATGATATTACATTGCTTCTTGCATTTTTCATGACACTTTCAAAGTAAAATGTCCAGAGAGCAGAGATAAAATGTTAGTTCTCTAAATAACAATCTGTACATTCATAAAACTGTAATATTAATGTAATATTGTCACGTGTATGTTCTGTTTAGTTCATTTTCTGCATTAGTTCTCATTAGTTAATTTCAATCCAGCAGTGATTGTTTAGTTCCCTCATTTACCATGTGTATTTATTCTCCCTGTACTGTTATCATTTGCGTGAACATGGTCGTGAGCCTTCTGAGTTAATTAAAGACATTGTATTCTCACCATTTCCTTTGCCGTGGCCTTTTTCAACCACCAACCCATGACAAATATTGCATTATTTAAATTTTGTTTATATTACTATTGTGTAATTCCTGTGTATGTCTGCACTATATCTGATACTTCCCTTCTGCACTGGAAGCTCCTGTCACCCTTGTGTGTGTAAACATACTTGGCAAATAAAGCTCTTTCTGATTCTGCTTTTCACAATGAACCTAGGTTATAGCTTTTCCTTACTACTTAAGGAAAGATAATAATGAAGAGTGTTTGCAAGGTGGTGTCTTTGCAGTCAATAGAGTTCAGGACTGAATTGTGATTGCAGTTTGAATTTAAGGAAGGAAAGCAGGAAAGCAGAAGGAAAAATCAATTGAATTGAAAGAAAGTCAAGTCAAGTCAAGTCAAGTCAAGCACTTCATTTATATAGTGCTTATATTGCTACAATATAGATTGTTTCAAAGCAGCTTTACAGTGATAACTGGATTAATGGAAGAGTGATTGCTCATCTAGATCAACTCTAGAAAAAAAGTTATTGTCCAGCTAAAGTAAGTTTTTGATTATAATGAAAAAATAATTAGTTATTTACTTTGGGACTACTTACACAACTCCTTAAAAATAGAAAACTTTGAATTTGTTCTGGCCGTTCATTTGCATGGCAACAGTGTTTGGTGGCTTGAGAACGCAAACTTTAAAATGGGTTTTGAAATAATTTTAAAACGATACCGTCATCATCTTTGTGTAAACTAAAAAAAAAATTTAAAAAAATAAAAACATGAATCTGTGAGAACGGTGTCAACATGCACATAAGCATTGCATATTTAGTCTATAGGCAAGCGCGTTTGAATACGCATGTCTAAATTACAACATATGCTCTCAATGCAAAATGCAGAACAGTTAGTTCATGCGTTCATGACCTCAAGGCTAGATTATTGTAATGCTCTACTGGGTGGTTGCCCTGCACCCTTAATAAACAAACTCCAGCTGGTCCAAAACGCAGAAGCTCGAGCTCTTACTAGAACTAGGAAGTATGACCATATTAGCCCGGTTCTGTCAACACTGCACTGGCTCCCTATTAAACACTGTATACATTTTTAAATCTTGCTAATTACTTACAAAGCACTAAATGGTTTGGCTCCCCAGTACTTGAGTGAACTCTTAACGCATTATACTCCATCACGTCTATTAAGGTCTCAAAATTCTGGCCAGTTGAGAATATCAAAATCAACTGCAGGCGGTCGATCCTTTTCCTATTTAGTGCCTAAACTCTGGAACAGTCTTCCTAGCATTGTTCGGGAAGCAGACACACTCTGTCAGTTTAAATCTAGACTAAAAACGCATCTCTTTAACCTGGCATACACATAGAACATTATCATTTTCTATTTTGGTTGAAAACGGTGTCGTGTAAGTGGCCCCAAAGTAAAGGCACGTAGTTCATACAACTAATATTTGTAACTAGAAAAGTTTGTCATTACAAACTTTGAATGTAGACTTAAAGTTTTTAATTTTAGACAGATATAGATATGCTACCAAAAATGTGGGTACTACTACCTAGAAAACAACCAACAAATGGAACAAATTGAAAAGTTTCATAGCACATATGTGGCTCCCATAACCGCCTCCTTATTCTAATGAGCCCCTCATGAATTATTCAAGATTCTATAATTATGCATTCCTTTTGCTGACGTGGAGTTTGAGGCATTAAAAATAGATCTGAGCGGATCGGCAGCACAAGCCCCAGTGGAGTCACGCTGCTGTGTTTTGACTGTTCCTCTTTTTCCTTGCCACCACTAGATCCGCAATGCTCTCGGCCTGTCGACCAGGAGGATGTTTTTTATTCTGACAGGCCCTATCTTGTTGTCCCCGTCCCACTTTGGACGCGTCACTGACAGGATGAGGGGAACCTGGATCCCTCACGACAGTGCTGCTAAATTCTGTTGATGGGGCGGCCAGGGGTTTTGCCAAAAGGGTTTTTTTTTTTTTTTTTTTTTGCAGGAGTTTGCTTCAAAAGAACAATGAGTCGCCGCTGCAACTTCCAGGACTGGTGGTTTTCCCGGCAGTGTACACATACATGCTTTTGGACGTGGGTGTCTGTCATTCTTGCCAAAAGACCTTTACTGCTCAGCCTTACGATACCTTCCCCCCGGTAGAGGTGATCAAATTTTGAGGAGGTGCATGCATACATTTGAATGTCAATTAGACTCCGCTGACAGGTTTGGCGACGTGTGCAGACAGTCAAGTGTTTGGTTGTTGAAGCAAACGCAGTCACACGTGACAAACTGGGCCACCTACTGTCATCCGTACCACCATAGCGTGGGTAAACGTTCAATATAAGGTTTAATATCTGTCTACTCCTACAGGAAATAACTTCTCATGCTTTTCTGCCTTAAAGATGCCATATTCTACACTTTTGTAGTATTTAGTGCATTTGTCATTGGTGTTGTTTTAAAATATGGTGCCAAACAACTTAGCCCTTTAAATAATACAATTTAAATAGCTGAAAAAGATCCTCTACAATACATAGAGAAACAAATAAAGAAATACTATATACACTGAAGTGCCTTATGTACCTGCGATTACCCTATAATTTTCTTTGAAGTCCATTTATAATGGTTTCTCTGGTTTTCATGACCAATTTCAACACTCACTGACCTTTAGAATGAATCTTCGTTGAAGGTGTGTGTGTGTGTGTGTGTGTGTGTGTGTGTGTGTGTGTGTGTGTGTGTGTGTGTGTGTGTGTGTGTGTGTGTGTGTGTGTGTGTGTGTGTATATATACGTCTTGGAATTCGGACAATATTTCTCACAATTGTTAGTTTATATCTCACAACTCTGATAAAAAGGTCACAATCATCGCACTGTGTCGTGATGTGTCGCACTGCATCACATCATGTCTGGTTAAGACATGGCAGGGGCGTAAGTGGGCGGGCCTGACGGGCACAGGCCTGCCCCCTATGATGAGTAGGCCCCCCCAGTTTATTATGCAAATATGATATTTGTTAACAGTTGTTTAAATTGTTTTAACGTAATTACAAAATTATTATAACGTCTCAAATATTAAAATAAATAAAATGTGTTTGTTTTTTTACAGTCTATGGTTTTTGCATAATGCTTGAGTTTGATTGACGGCTGTGTTAGGCAGTTAGGTGTCAGGCTGTCTCATGAATGTCGCGCCTGTGACTGAGTTCATGAAGTGAGTTTGCTTATTCACTTAATGTATAATTTGCAGTTATGTGATGGATAAACAGCAGTGATGCAAAATTCTATAAAAAATAACTTTTAAAAACTCCATCAGAACCTATCCATCGGTAGGTAAAGGTAAGACTTTTCAATTCCAAGCGCAGGTTCATTCAGTAAAGCCGAAAACACACTGTCAGTAGGGATGGTGCAGGGCTAAGGTGTGTGGAATTAAGTATTGACGCAATTCGACCCGAGGTTCAAATCTGCCTTTTGCCGAACTCACTCTACTTCCTTTTCCCATCACATATCAGATCTGAAAGGTGTTTGTTTTCAATAAAAATTAAGAAAATATTCGAAAAGTGGAAATAAAGTGTCTAACTCATCTGCTCATGTTTCGTATGTGGACAGGTTGCAGTTACAGTATTGGTTTATGTTGACAGTGACACTGACTGGGCACATTTGGGACTGAGATTTTACAAGGTGTGTTCTACGATTAATTTTTTCAATAGGATCAAAGAAAATAAGACTGAAATGACCTGATTGAGTCCATCCGTTATTTTACCTGAAAGCATAGGCGTAATATGTGGGTGCCCCACCACTGCACAATATCCACCCCCGCCCCGCGTGAAAGTGCCCGTTCACTTTTGTCCTGGCCCGACCAAATATAAAATTCTGCCTACGCCACTGGGACATGGCAGGGTTATTATTGTTTCCAAAAGTGGTGGGGACAATATCAACCCTGGCAAAAAGTGGTGGGGACATGTCCCATCCACAAATTATGTCTCTGTGGGCACTGAATTTAAAAAAAAAATGAAAAAGGTGAAAAAGTCAGTTATCTTTTCTTTTTTTTTTTTTATTCCATTGTGTCGCATTGCATCACGTCACGTCTTGTTAGAACACGTCAGGGTTATTATTGTTAACAAAAAAAAAAAAAAACACTTTTATACTTGAAATAAAATAAACATCACTTAAAATAAAATATATATAAAAAATATTTTAGCTAGCTGGCAAGGCGACATTTTTCATTTTTGTTTAAGTTGAAGTACTAAAATAACTAAAACTTAAAATACAAACTATAGAGACATTGCAAAAAATAAAATAAAACGACAAACAACAAAACGACAAACTAAAATTACTCAAATTAAAATGAATTAAAATTAATTAGAAATTCAATTAAAATGAAACTGATAATTTAAATATTAACAAAAACCATAATAGTATATCAGTGATATAACTAATGTCTTTCACCATATTTCAGAAAAAAAAAAAAAAAAAACTTTGTAAAAAAGTGTGAACAGTTCAATATCTGTTGGAATCTACACCAAAATGTTTCTTCCTCGTAAAACAAACCAAATAAATATATACCTCACACATTTTCCATTTGCCCCAAAAGCCAGCAGAGACACGTAATAGTCTTTCAGGGCGTGTAGGGCTGTTTGCCCACCGCGGTGCGCCACATACGCTCGTGTAGGATAAATGAGGCTATGAGAGACTCAAGCTGTGGGTGATCGTATCCCAGTCCATCGATCCAGCCGAGAAGACAGTGCGGCTCACACACACACACACACACACACACACACACACACACACACACACACACACACACACACGGACACCAGGCCTCCCCTGCCTCTTCTCCACCTGGTTTCCTCGCCGCTCTGCAGAGTTTAAAGATCGCTCGATCCTCTGATAGCTTTATCTCCAGCAGAGAGGGAGGTTTTACTATGAGTGGAAAATGGATGAGTGGAATGAAAGAGTGGATAAATAAAAGTTTCCGTCTGGATTTTACCACTTTCGCTCCCGTTCTCAGTGGGAGAGCAGATCTGACGCTTCACTTTAAACAGGCTGCACTCTCTTAACATTCCTATTCAAACGAAGATAGAATATTAAGCCATTGAGTCCTGTGTATATATGCATATATACATAAACATAAATGTTTATGCCCTGCCACAAGGGAGCAGTGAGGTGTGAAAAAAAACAAACACATCGTCTTCTTCTAGAAGTGTCCTTCCTAACCCCAGCGGCAATGTTCTTACTCCATAGCGTGGAGCTCCGCTACAGTGGATCTGCTCTCTGACAGCTTCAAAAGAGAAAGATGTGCTTTGAGTCTGAAAGTTTGAGCCACGGGAAGCACACAGTCTCCTCCGTCAGCAAGCAACACAACAAAGCAAATTCATGAAGCCACAGAAGAACGTGTCATGCAATCACATCCACAGTGACTAAACACATTCCACGTAATATTCAGGACGCAACAAACCCCAAATACATGCAAGAGTATAACTTTATTCTCAGTAGCACCTTAATATCGGACACTTTCAGAATACATGAATTCTTTCAGAACTGATCATTTGCGATTTTTGACACGGTAAGGTTAGTTCAGGTTGTAAAAACTTTTGTGGTGCAACTTGTGGCGCAAAAAAACACAAAACTATATATACACTGATCAGGCGTAACATTATGACAGGTGAAGTGAATAACTCTGATTACCTCTTCATCACGGCACCTGTTAGTGGGTGGGATATATTAGGCAGCAAGTGAACATTTTGTCTTCAAAGTTGATGTGTTAGAAGCAGGAAAAATGGGCAAGCGTAAGGATTTGAGTGAGTTTGACAAGGACCAAATTGTGATGGCTAGACGACTGGGTCAGAGCATCTCCAAAACTGCAGCTCTTGTGGGGTGTTCCGGTCTGCAGTGGTCAGTATCTATCAAAAGTGGTCCAAGGAAGAAACAGTGGTGAACCGGCGACAGGGTCATGGGCGGCCAAGGCTCATTGATGCACGTGGAGAGTGAAGGCTGGCCTGTGTGGTCCGATCAGACAGACGAGCTACTGTCGCTCAAATTGCACAGGAAGTTAATGCTGGTTCTGATAGAAAGGTGTCAGAATACACAATGCATCGCAGTTTGTTGCATATGGGGCTGCATAGCCGCAAACCAGTCAGGGCGCCCATGCTACTTGTGAATAAAAACAGAATGCAATGATGTGGAAGTTTCAAATTTCAATATTTTATTCAGAATACAACATAGATGACATATCAAATGTTTAAACAGAGAAAATGTATAATTTTAAGGGAAAAATAAGTTGATTTTAAATTTCATGGCATCAACACGTCTCAAAAAAGTTGGGACAAGGCCATGTTTCCCACTGTGTGGCATCCCCTCTTCTTTTTATAACAGTCTGCAAACGTCTGGGGACTGAGGAGACAAGTTGCTCAAGTTTAGAAATAGAAATGTTGTCCCATTCTTGTCTAATACAGGCTTCTAGTTGCTCAACTGTCTTAGGAAGATGCCACAAAGAAGACCTCTTTATGATGCGCCAAATGTTTTCTATGGGTGAAGGATCTGGACTGCAGGCTGGCCATTTCAGTACCCGGATCCTCCTCCTACGCAACCATGATGTTGTAATTGATGCAGTATGTGGTCTGGCATTGTCATGTTGGAAAATGCAAGGTCTGCCCTGAAAGAGACGACGTCTGGATGGCAGCATATGTTGTTCTAGAACTTGGATATACCTTTCAGCATTGATGGTGCCTTTCCAGATGTGTAAGCTGCCCATGCCACACACACTCATGCAACCCCATACCATCAGAGATGCAGGCTTCTGAACTGAGCGCTGATAACAACTTGGGTTGTCCTTGTCCTCTTTAGTCCGGATGACATGGAGTCCTAGTTTTCCAAAAAGAACTTCAAATTTTGATTGGTCTGACCACAGAACAGTTTTCCACTTTGCCACAGTCCATTTTAAATGAGCCTTGGCCAGAGAAAACGCCTGCGCTTCTGGATCATGTTTAGATATGGCTTCTTTTTGACCTATAGAGTTTTAGCTGGCAACGGCGAATAATGGCACGATGGATTGTGTTCACCGACAATGTTTTCTGGACGTATTCCTGAGCCCATGTTGTGATTTCCATTACAGTAACATTCCTGTACGTGATGCAGTGCCGTCTAAGGGCCCGAAGATCACGGGCATCCAGTATGGTTTTTCGGCCTTGACCATACGCACAGAGATTGTTCCAGATTCTCTGAATCTTTGGATGATATTATGCACTGTAGATGATGATAACTTCAAACTCTTTGCAATTTTCTCTGAGAAACTCCTTTCTGATATTGCTCCACTATTTTTGGCCGCAGCATTGGGGGGAATTGGTGATCCTCTGCCCATCTTGACTTCTGAGAGACACTGCCACTCTGAGAGGCTCTTTTTATACCCAATCATGTTGCCAATTGACCTAATAAGTTGCAAATTGGTCCTCCAGCTGTTCCTTATATGTTCATTTAACTTTTCCGGTCTCTTATTGCTACCTGTCCCAACTTTTTTGGAATGTGTAGCTCTCATGAAAATCAAAATGAGCCAATATTTGGCATGACATTTCAAAATGTCTCACTTTCAACATTTGATATGTTATCTATGTTCTAGTGAATAAAATATAAGTTTATGAGATTTGTAAATTATTGCATTCCTTTTTTATTCACAATTTGTATAGTGTCCCAACTTTTTTGGAATCAGGTTTGTATTACACACGCACACGCGCACACACACACACACACTTTGTTAAAATTAACTTGTTAAAATGTTTTTGAAAATAATAATTGAGATGTGTTCAATAAGTAAATTGAAAAAAATGACAAAAGGACATAACATAACTAAAAATTCAACTAGAATTAAAATGAAAAAAAAAAAAAAAATGAAAATAAAAGCTAATGATAATAAAAACTAATAGTACACAAATAATACTTAACCAACACTGACCTGACACTTATTTGTTTTTCCCCTTCTTTTTTGTATTACTATATCAAAATATTAGCAATATCCAGTTATTTAACCCCACCAGCGTTTTTTTTTTTTTTTTTAGTTGCCAGCCAACGGCAGCGGTTTTGATCATTTTCACAAAAATGTAATGGCCCATTGAATATTTTGTTGTATGAATATCTGAGCATGCAATAATATAGACAATATATAAAGATGTCATATAAAATATAAAAAGCAGACCCTCTGCTTTTAAACAAACAAACAAAACAAAAAAACATTTATTCTAGCTTCATGAATTTTTTTTAAAATCCGCACTTAAATATGGGTAAGTTTCATAAAAAAGCAACATTTTGAACAAAAAGCTGAGAAAAGCAAGTTTTTGTCAAAGACTACATCCAGATCGGATTCAGAATGATGTTCAAAACATAGATGGAGTAGATGGAGTCCATCAACACCCCTAATGCTTGCATAGTTGTTTTTTTTGGGGGTTTTTTTGCGTCGTCTTCACCTTTTCATCAGGAGATTCTGTACTCATTCAGAAGATGTGTAATAGCGCCCCCTAGCGTATAACAGTGAAAACACAGAAACAAGGAAAATTCTGTGTTTGGCGGGGAAGCGTTTTCTTACAAATAATGGAAAATTACGTGTTTGGCGGGGAAAGAGTTAATGACATAAAATTTCTCACTGCTCCTGATGGAGGAAGCTGGGTTTGTTGTGTAACAGGTGACAAGATAATAAATGGAAGAGAGACAGCATGTGCAAAACGTTGTGGCTGCCACCGTTACACAACTGCGTCGACCTGTCCAAGAGCCTCTGGGCCTGTCTGCGCTAATCTGTTCAGCAGCAAACATCTGCTGCAGCTCGAACCAGGAGTCCCTGATCACACTCGCAAAGACACATGGCACACTCCGTAACCATGCATGCGCAAGCCGTGTGTATTTACATGCACACAATGAGAGGTTAAAGCTCATCTGCGAACATGAACCAGCTTATGGACAGACCCCTGGAGGAACTCTGGAAACATTATGGAAAAGCCCCTTTCTAGTCTCACAGGCCGTGTAGAGAGGAACAAAATAAATGCGAGCAGAGCATGTGCAGAAAGAAACCTGATGGCTACAAGCACCCCGTGAGAGCCTGTCTGCTCCATGATGTAAATATCTCACCATGAGCCCTGCTATTGATTCCTCACAACCCTTGTGTAACGGCAAACTTCTATTATCTTTTTTTTTTTTTTTTTTTTTTAAAAGGGTCATATCATGAACAACAGAAACAGCCAATAGTTTTTTTTGTTTATATATATATATATATATATATATATATATATATATATATATATATATATATATATATATATATATATATATATATATATATATATATATATACATATTTTACATCTGATATAGCATTATATCATATAGGTATATCTGATATAGCATTTTATTAGCATTGTAATGTAAAAAGCAGACGGTGAATCTACTTCAAAACTACCACAACTACCAAAACAACACGTCTACACCAGAAACAAGCGGCGCGATGTGACAAAAGCAAATAGAACCCATTATAATCAGTGATGCTGTCTATACTGGATGCGACATGACTACATCATAAAACAAACTATTACATTCAAAATAGACAATAGTTCTGCCAATAGTTCTGCCCGTCTCAATTCACTAGTTAGTTCCTTGGTTACCAATTACATTACACACCCGTTTCTGTTGATTAGCCTCCTTTGTGTATTTAAGCCTTCAGTTCTCGCAGTTCTTTGTTCTGTGTTATTTGTCCATGTTTTTACTTGGTTGTGTTCATATATCTCCTGTGTTTCCCTGTGTTTCCCAAGTAGCGTAATTAAAGATCTGAAAGAAAGAAGCCTTTCCTGAAAAAGGGCCACACTCTCGTTTACTCTATGCAAAAATACATTTGGAAGACTCTGATGCCATCTGCCAAAAGGTGCTATGTTTGATGGGACCAAAATGAACCTTTTTGGACTGCACTCCAAGCACTATGTTTGGTGAAAAGCAAATAGCACACCACCCAAAACACCCCATGAAGCATGGTGGTGGCAGCATAATGTTGTGGGGGTGTTTCTCTTCAGCGAGGACTGGCCGATTGGTCAGGGTTCAAGGGAAAATGGATGCTGCCAACTGCATCCAAATTCTTGAGGAAAACCTGCGTCCCTCTGTTAAATAGGCAGGTCATTCACCTTCCAACATGACAATGATCCAAAACATACCACCAAAAGAACAATGCAATGGCTTAAGGATAGGAAAGTGAATGTCCTTGAGTGGCCAAGTCAAAGCCCTGACTTAAATCCGATAGAAAATCTGTGAATGGACTTAAAGAGAGCAGTCCATTGCCACTCACCACAGAATTTGACTGAACTTAAACAATTCTGCAAGAAAGAATGGACAGATATTCCCCAATCTAGGTGTGCAAAGTTATCAAAGACGTATCCAAAAAGTTTAATGGCTGTAATTAAAGCAAAAGGTGGCTCTAAGAAGAATTAAATAATGGGACTGATAACTTTTTCAACCCTGTTATTCAAGTTTTTAATAATCCTCCAGAATGTTTTAAAATGTTATTTTCACTTTGATGATGAGGGTTATGATGTGTAGATCAAAAAAAGATGTAGCTCAAAAAAGTTAGACTTAATTAATTTTATTTTCCAGGGTGTAATGTGAGGAAAGGTGAAGATTTGATGACTTTCTATAGGGACTGTGTGGTTTCTCAAAACCACTTGTGAAGTTCAAGCATTAAGAACATACAAAATCCTAGTATCCTGTGTATTGTATTCTTCAGTTCTGTAATAATAATAATAAAAAAAAGAACATAAAAAAATCCTCGCAAGTAAACTTCTGTTTATCAGCTTCATTCTAAACACTGCTGAATGTTTCGATCACTTCAGTCCTGCTTCTCTTCCACTCATGGTTTCAAAAGCCCTCAACTTTCACTCATCGTCATCTTTCTGTTCCTGTTAAACACTTCATTACTGACTCAACACTGACATTTTAACTAATGTAACAGGATTTCCTAAAAGGTTATACAACTGCAACTTAAGACTTTTTCAGTTATTAAGTACTTATCTGTTCACTGTTGCTTGATCTTGTCAAAAGTTAGATTCATTCACGCACCAATAATGAATCTTATTTTTGAAACCTCATGTGAACATTGTTTACATAATTGATTTCTTGGCTTGATACCCAATGTTCAGATGATCAGAATGCGTCTAAAACACCTGTTTGTGCATGATGGGATGATAATGTTAGCAATTACATATAAATGCACTGGGACATTTTTCTATGTCTAGAAGCTCAAATTTTCCAAGCAAAAACCAACCTGAAAAAATAAGACTTATAAAGTCCTATCAAGTTAGCAACAGTTGCTTTACATGAGTATCTGAGTATTTCTTTCCATGAGTATCTGAGTATTTCTTTCCATGAGTATCTGAGTATTTCTTTACATGAATATCTGAGAATTTCTTTACATGAGTATCTGAGTATTTCTTTACATGAATATCTGAGTATTTCTTTACATGAGTATGAGTATTTCTTTACATGAGTATCTGAGTATTTCTTTACATGAGCCTCTGAGTATTTCTTTACATGAGTATGAGTATTTCTTTACATGAGTATCTGAGTATTTCTTTACATGAATATCTGAGTATTTCTTTACATGAGTATGAGTATTTCTTTACATGAGTATCTGAGTATTTCTTTACATGAGCCTCTGAGTATTTCTACATGAGTATGAGTATTTCTTTACATGAGTATCTGAGTATTTCTTTACATGAGTATCTGAGTATTTCTTTACATGAGTATCTGAGTATTTTTTTACATGAGTATGAGTATTTCTTTACATGAGTATCTGAGTATTTCTTTTGAGCATCTGAGTATTTCTTTACATGAGCCTCTGAGTATTTCTTTACATGAGCCTCTGAGTATTTCTTTACATGAGTATGAGTATTTCTTTACATGAATATCTGAGTATTGGTTTACATGAGTATGAGTATTTCTTTACATGAATATCTGAGTATTTCTTTACATGAATATCTGAGTATTTCTTTACATGAGTATCTGAGTATTTCTTTACATGAGCCTCTGAGTATTTCTTTACATGAGTATGAGTATTTCTTTACATGAGTATCTGAGTATTTCTTTACATGAGTATCTGAGTATTTCTTTACATGAATATCTGAGTATTTCTTTACATAAGCCTCTGAGTATTTCTTTACATGAGTGAGTATCTGAGTATTTCTTTACATGAGTATGAGTATTTCTTTCCATGAGTATATGAGTATTTCTTTCCATGAGTATCTGAGTATTTCTTTACATGAATATCTGAGTATTTCTTTACATGAGTATCTGAGTATTTCTTTACATGCACTTTTATGTCCTACAGGTTAATTTTTATTAAAACTAACAGATCTCAACTTTACTATTTTGTTTTATGACAGTCACATTAAAACACACCGTTTTTTTACCATGCCATCATTTATTTTAAAGGATTAGTTCACTTTAAAATGAAAATTACCCCATGATTTACTTGCCCTCAAGCCAGAAAGTGTAACGCCTCTCACAGTTCAAAACGCTTACGCTACGTCCAACATCATGTCACACCAGTTACACTTTTTTGAAAGTTGAATACGGAAGCCGGTCTGGCTAGATATTTTACTTTATAAAGTTTTAAATATGGATATTTTTCTTACAAAACCCCATCGCTTCACTTCAGAAGGCCTTTATTAACCCCTCGGAGCCGTGTGGAACACTTTTATAATGGATGGATGTCTTTTGAGCTTCAAACTCAATGGACCCTGTCACTGCCATTATAAAGCGTGGAAGTGTCAGGATATTTATTATTATAACTCTGATTGTGCTCCTCAGAAAGAAGAATGTCACCTAGGATGGCTTGAGGGTGAGTAAATCATGAGCTAATTGTAATTTTAAAATGAACAAATCCTTTTTTATTTTATGATTTTGATTGCATTATTTTACCCTTCTTTCAAACCCAGGCTTTCACATTTATGTTTGTGATGAATTGTGAGAAAGAGCATTAATTGCATTTAATTTCCAATTTGTTAAAGTATGCAAAAATTGTGGAAACATTTAAATGTATGTATTTAGGCTATATGCTAGCTATAAGATTGTTCCAAAAATCTTTTACACTTCAAAATTAAACAAAGAGGTGTAAATGGTCATGACATTTCAGAGAAAAAAGAGAAAACTCTTCTGACGCATGTATATACACTGCTGGACATTGCTAGAAGACAAATTATGTGTGTTTTACAAGATTCTCTGACAGACCCCAGGACCAGAAGAAACTCATCTTTTAGTTTCTGCTGCTTCCCAGGTGAATTCTACATGAGTTCCCTTCAGACGTCTTAGGAAAACAACCACGTTCCTTGTCAGCTTTAATTAAAATTTCCCCCAACTATTTTTGCTGCCTGCTTGTCAATGCTTTCTTGCCCTCCAGACCTCCTCTACAATGTGTCCGTTCATACACATTCACCACACATAAACAAGGTAATTACAAACTCAAGTTCCATTACAATTCATGAGGTCAACTAAACTTTGAATAACGAGTCGATATATACCGATTATTGTTGCCAAGTGCCTGAGGGTTTGAATGGCTAAACAAGGAAGGCTCGATCTCAGAGCTCAATAGATCCCCGATATCAGCGTGCACATATGGCGCGGTGAAATTAATCAAGCGCTCCGAACTTCCCCAATCTATTCTTCAACTTCATTTGTTTCTTTAATGGTGTTTTTGTTCTATTGTTCTGTATGAGTTATTTACCACCATCACAAGGACTTATGGGATACCGCGGTGAGGTGCTTTCCTTAATGAGCTCTCAACAGCTACTTTCATGTGAGAATTAGATGACTTTCTCAGAATGAAGAGATGCTACATCAAGAGGGGTACAGGAAGTCAAACTCGCCTCTTTAATTGAAAACTCATTTCTAAGACGGCGAGAACCACATGGGGAAGGATATTGGTTTTGTACAATGTCACAATCTGTCTTTGCTAACTGACTGTAAATGAATTAACTGAGATTTTAATTAAAAGGTGATATAGAGGCACTTTGATTAGTCAATGAAATTAAAAAACACAGAAAAAAAATTCTCTGATAAATCTCAGCAAGGTGAAGTATTCTTGGCAAGGCATCCTAATTGTATTCAGAACATGTGGCCCAACAATATTCCCCCAAATGTTGTTGATTTAAAAAGCCAATTCACACTGCACCGACAACACGGACAATCACCAGATTACAGTACATCACTTCTCAGATATTTCACAACCCGACAAGCACCAATTCAACATGCTCAAGTCGAGCTCAGACAGATCCTGATCCGACAAAACCCAACAAAGTGTCTGTTGCCGTCTGTCACTGCTAGATGAGACTGAATAAATTGAGAATCCTGATTTTGTTTTTGAAATCATGATTCTTCCACAAACTAAACTAAATAATTTAATAGAGGTTCTGACAAAAATGTTAATTGCTGCAGTCTGTTTCAAATGTTTAACCATTTAAAGCGCTAAAGGCATTTTTAGAGTAAAGTAAAGCAAAGACTCATAACTTCAAAACTATAGCAAGTAGAGTCAAATGGTAGGTATCGTTTGATACACAACTTTTTTACATTTTTAGAAAAAAATTCATTACATTTGGAGATTCTCATGCTGAGAATAATTATACATATGTGACCCATGCTGGCAAAATGAGTCAAAATGTGTTATTGTTTTCTCTATTAAAAACCCTTCAAAACAGTTAACCAAACATTAATTTAAGACATAGATCAGTTTTGCGTGAATACTTGCCAAGAACGATATTTTGAAATACTGTAATTCTGTGTATATCGGGATCGCTGTCCGAGACGTCTTTGTGCGCATGTCTGATCTGTCAGTAAGCGTGAGAAAGATAATTTTTCATGGACAAAGGAAAGGTATGAAAACGTACAAATAAAGATACTTTTAGATGTTTACAGGGGTAATCGTCCCTCCCTAACATTTTTGTCTCGTTTTTATTAGTTGATTTTTGTCAGTTTTTGTCAACCAAAACTGGTAGTCATTATTTTACACATACTGTACATTATTGTTGCCCCTCCTTTCTGAAACGCATTGATTGTTACAAAGCTTATCATTCTGTGATCCAGTGCATTGTGATTGGCCCGAATACCTAAAGTATCTGACAGAAATGTCACACATCTTACCATATTTGGAACATCAGCTCCAAAAGCAAAGCAATATTGACATATGATAATGTTGGTCCTACCTTATCAATTTGAGCCCTAATCTGATCCAGATGATGCAGATGACCAAGGTGATAGATCAACGTTGCCAGTGCGACTTGACCAGAAAGTATCAGATTGATAAGTTTGCATTGGTTATCGCAGAAACAACAAAGAGATAGTAGATTTAGGTTTTCGCAACGAAAAAAAAAAAACACAGCGTCTACACGACATGGTGGCGCCGGAGTGGCAACAAAACTACAGCGAATAAAAGTTACGCCTTCTTTCTTAGCGTATACATTTGGGCGGTGTTATGAAACTCTGCCTCCACAGACTGACATAGATTTGTGGGGACGTGTTTGAATGAAGCGTTTTAGGAAGCCGTGGCTAAGGCTTAACTTTTACAAAGAATATCACTTTGGGTTTTGAGAGCTTTGTAACTCTGCAGATCTTATGCATGTGCAAACAGCTACATAACACATGGATTTAAACCAAGATGGCGCCGCAGTGTTCGGTTGCCGTTCAGGTCGCTCCGCGAAGACTGTGCTTTTATTTATTATTTGACTTTCTTTTGCTCTCAATTTTTACAAATTTATCATCTGCATTGATCTGCTATGACAGCAAAACTCTTTTGGACATTGGTTACCTCTACACTGGACTGTTTCAGGACACTTTCACCGGTCCTCTGTGGCCAGCTGAGATTCTTCGGAATGCCGAGTTGAACAATGGCCAGACGAATCATCGGCGAAGAAGCAAGAAACACCGCAGGAAACGTGCTGGGGTCCGCAACAGACTGAGAAAAAGGGCATTCAGCCCACCTCTCCCGAGCATCCTGCTCGCAAATGTCCAATCCTTGGAAAATAAGATGGACGATCTCAGAGCCAGGATAAGTTTTCAACGGGACATGAGAGACTGTAACATCTATTGTTTGTCTGAAACATGGCTCACGCCCGCGGTCCCGGACACAGCTGTGACGCTGTCGGAGAACTTCTCTGTTTTTCGGATGGACAGAACAGCTGAGGCCGGTAAATCTAAAGGCGGTGGAGTATGTTTCATGATCAACAAGAAATGGTGCGACCCCAGGAACATCACCATTCTCTCGCGATGCTGCTTGCCTCATCTGGAACATTTAACAATCATTTGCCGCCCATTCTATCTGCTGAGGGAGTTTTCCTCGGTCATTGCCACTGCCGTTTACATTCCACCACAGGCAGACACAGGGCTGGCTTTATCTAGCCTTCATGATGTTACCAGCGGCTTCATAAACAAACACCCCGATGCTGCTTTCATCATCGCGGGCGATTTCAACAAAGCAAACCTAAAGAAAGTCTTGCCAAACTTTCACCAGCACGTCTCCTGTCCTACACGAGGAGCAAACACACTGGATCATTGCTACTCTCTGTTTAAGAATGCCTATAAAGCTCGGTCACTACCAGCTTTCGGCAAATCGGATCATGCCGTCATTTTCCTCACACCTGAATACAGACAAAGGCTCGTTCAGGAACCCCCGTGAGGCGGGAAGTTAAACGCTAGTCACCCCATTCAGAGACCGCGCTACAGGCAGCTCTTGATGACGTCGACTGGGACATGTTCCAGGCGAGTTCATCTGACGTCAGCGAGTTCACGGATGTGGCGCTTTGCTTCATCAACACGCTTACAGAGCAAGCCACACAAGCAATAACAATAACGTCCTTCTCAAATCAGAAACCGTGGGTGGACAATTCAATCCGCGCGCAGTGAACACACGCACTGCCGCATACAACGCCGGTCTCCTATCGAGGAATATAAATGAATACAAATCGTCCTGCTATGCTCTCTGACGCGCAGTTAAAGCTGCAAAGCTCCGTTATAAGGATCGAGTGGAGTCTCATTTCCAACTCAACGTCTCCCGGCGCATGTGGCAGGGTCTGAGGTCCATCAGTGCTTTTGGATCTAAATCCTCTACAGAGGTCAGAGCTGATCCGTTGCTTGTGAACGAGTTAAACTCTTTCTACGCTCGCTTTGATTTTAATTGCGGCAGCGCGACTCCGCCAAGTGACGCGTCAGAGGGAATTACTCAGAGTAGCAACAACCACGTGATCTCTGTCTCGTAGGATGAAGTTCGGAGGGCACTCAAGCGTGTGGACGTCAGGAAAGCTGCTGGGCCGGATGGTATTTCAGGTCGTGTTCTGCGGTCCTGTGCTGATCAGCTCGCCGGGTTGTTTACATCTATCTTTAATGAGTCCCTCGCTACATCTGTGGTCCCCACCTCCTTCAAAAAATCCACTATCATCCCTGTCCCTAAGAACAGTAAACCCTCTTGCCTAAATGACTATCGTCCAGTGGCTTGTCTATAGTCATGAAGGTCTTTGAGAGACTCATTAAAAACACCATTTGCTCCTTCATTCCTGACACTTTGGACCCTCTTCAGGTTGCCTATCATCCCAATAGATCGACTGAAGATGCCATCTCTCATGTCTTCCACTCCTCCCTCACTCACATCGACAGCAAAAGTGGGAACTACGTAAGGCTGCTATTTATTGACTATAGCTCAGCCTTTAACACCATAGTTCCCATCAAGCTAACCGCCAAACTCCTGGATCTCGGCCTGAATTCTTCTCTCTGCCACTGGATTGAAGACTTCCTCACTGGCAGGCCTCAGGTGGTGAGAATAGGCCAGTCCACCTCCACCTCCATCACCCTGAGTGTGGGAGCTCCACAGGGCTGTGTCCTGAGTCCCCTGCTCTACTCTCTACACACATGACTGTTTGTCCACACACAGCTCCACCTCTATCATCAAATTTGCTGATGATACTGTTGTCCTGGGCCTCATTTCCAACAACGAGACGGCATACTTGGACGAGGTGGAGCAACTAACATCATGGTGCCAGGACAACTGTCTCTCTCTGAATGTTGGCAAGACCAAAGAACTGATTGTGGACTTCAGGAAGAGACAGCAACGGACATCTCCCTCTCATGATCAGCGGGTCACCAGTGGAGAGAGTGAGCAGCTTCAAGTACCTGGGTGTAAACATTTCCGAGGACCTGACCTGGACTGCACACATTCAGACACAGGTGAAAAAAGCCAGGCAAAGACTGTACCACCTGCGCCAGCTGAGGAAATTCAGGGTTTCACCAGCTATCCTGAAAACTTTCTATTTAGGGGCGATAGAAAGTGTATTAACTCAGTGCATCACAGCGTGGTATGGGAACAGCACCAGTCATGACTGCAAAGCCCTGCAAAGAGTCGTGCGCTTATCCGAGCGTATCTCAGGGTCAGCTCTCCCGTCTCTGCAGGACGTCTACACCAAAAGCTGCAAAGGTAGAGCTACTAAAATCATTAAGGACTCTAATCACCCTGCAAACCCTCATTTCACGCTGCTGCCATCTGGTAAGCGCTTCCGAAGCCTGATGGCCAAAACTGAGAGACTCAGGAGGAGCTTCTTCCCCCAGGCCATCAGACTCCTGAACTCAGTCACTTAACATCACGTGACCATCGATATACTGACATTGCACTGCACTTTCTGTTCTTGTTGTTACTGTGTATATAAACCTGTTTGCACATTATACTTCTTTGTACACTTCTGTTAACAACATATTTATAAGTCTACAGTTTACTCACTGCACAGTTTATTTCACTTATTTTATTCCACTTCTTTACTTATTTTTATTTATTTATTTT
>CM031967.1:22498155-22548155 GCA_018749465.1 Paracanthobrama guichenoti
AATCAGATTCTGTTGCATTATTTTCCTGTTAACACTGTGAAGCTGCTTTGAAACAATTGGACTTGTAAAAAGCGCTATATAAATAAAGGTGATTTGATTTGATGAATTAGAGCGGAGACAGGCCTTCTCGTCCAACATCAGTGCTTGACCTCACAAATGCGCTTCTAGAAGAATGGTCAAAGATTCCCATAAACACACTCCTAAACCTTGTGGAAAGCCTTCCCAGAAGAGTTGAAGCTGTTATAGCTGCAAAGGGTGGGCCAACTCCATATTAAACCCTACGGATTAAGAATGTCATTAAAGTTCATGTGCATGTAAAGGCAGGCATCCCAAAACTTGACTCGATCTACTCCATCTATGTTTTGATCATCATTTTGAATCAGATACAGATGTAGTCTTAGACAAAAATGTGATTTTCTCAGTTTTTTTTTTAAAACTTACACATTCAAGTGAAAAAAAGAATACATGAAGCTAGAATAAAACGGGTTTTGATGTTTAAAAGCAGAGGCTCTGTTCTTTCTTTTAATATTTTGCATGTTCAGATGGCACTGGCTGGCAACATTTTTCAAAAACACTGGCTGGGAAAGAGTTAATAGACAAATCGTTGTAATTTAGGAATGAGATCGCAATCTTTTAACAATTAATCGTGCAGCTGTAGTCTGTGTGAATTGGGGTTTAGGGAATTAGGGTTTGTAAACTCATGGTCCATTGATTATTTTTAAACTTTTTACTTTTATAGACCGAAGGCCATTAAAATATATTGGCAAGAAGAGTAAAAAAAGGGACAAAAGGCCACGAGTGGACTGGGGAATGGCGTGAGGGTGTGCACATGTATTTGCATGCGTGTGGGTTTAATTGGGTCGAGTCTGGACGGTATGTGATAACCTCCTGCCGAGCAGAAAGAGCACATGTCAAAAATCCCTTCACCCTCTGAGTGGTCAAACATGTTCAAAACAGACAGCACTCCAGGAGGTCCCCCTCCACCTCATAGCAGTCTCTCCTTCAAAGGTGCGCTACACAACTTCTGTTGAAGGTCATCCATTGACCGCTCAGTTGTCTGGAAATGTGGTTAACCAACGTCATTAATGCAGAGGTAGTTCTTTATATAAAGATAAGACCTAAATTCAATTATTTCATCAATGTTGTTTGTCTACTGAGAAATCCCCTTGGTGCAGTGCTTAACTCTGAGACCAAAGAGACCTGAGACCTTTTTTTTTAAAGTGGATTTCTAGTTCTCAGCATGCTTTGCATAGGACTGGATAATGAGAATAAATGTTGAAATTATGAGTTAATTTATTTGTTTTTAGTGAAGGGAAAGAACTGTTAGTGTTTAATGCTGTTATGTTTGACATTTAAAAGAGCTTCTGTAATAGATACAATGAGCTAAACACTACACTGACTGTGCATGTAACTGACTTCGCTAATGCCAGTGACAAGTAATATCTTGTTTATTAAATATAAATGTTAAAGTTATGTTAGCATATGCTATGATAGCTGTTGATTTGAACTGAAATAGATAAGATTGTAGTTCCAGGGCTACAACTCTGGTAGTTGGAGCAACTTTTTTCTTCTTTTTTTTTTTTTTTTTTGAGTAATCAACTTAAAAATTTGTGTTTATGCTACTCAATGTAACTCAATGTAGGTTGAATGTAAATTCACTTGTTGTCATAAGTTGTCATAACTCAAAAGAATTGATGTAAACTTAATTTTTTTGTTTTTGTTTTTGTTGAGCCAACACATTAGTGACAATGCTCACTCACTCACACTAAAAGTTAAACTTTTTATCCAATTAATAAAAATTTTTTTTTAAAAAATCACCAGGTTAATCCTTTATCAAAACGTTTAGCTGCAGTCTTAATTTAAACTGAAAGAGCAGATTGAGAGTTTTAAGGTTAACTTATTTAGATTAATGAGTTTTGTAGATATTTGAGATTCGAACATTGCTATTACAGATTGCGTGCATATGTACATACTTTCTCTTGGCCACAAGTCACGCCACATGGAGACGGTGATCAGACAGACAATATTCCCAAAGGAAGAGCATGGATGGATGGTTTGCCGAGACAGACAGCATAATGTACTGGCAAACAGATGGCTAGATGGATGGATACACTGTAAAAATCAATATTTCATACAACAACAGAGTCACTTTCAGTAAGCCAACTAGACATTTTTCAAACAGCCATTCCATTGCAGAATCAGCATTACTAAATACTCAGTCAGACAAGAGGTGTAAAGAAACGACCTGCAAATCAAGAATTGTAAAAAAAAACCCTGCTCAGATCAGCAACAAAATTAATACAATATGAGAGTGCATATAGGCTGACAACTTGCAATACATACTGATAAATAAAAGATGCTGGTGTAGGTAAGAATGGCAGTCACAACTGTCAGACTGTCAGAATGGCTGTGAAAGATAAAATTGACTGCAATTTTCCTGGCTGGTTGTTTATCGTCATCAAATCGTCAACATATCTGAGTCCTCAACACAGAGGGAGGGATGGAAGGACAGCTTGGGTGGAAGTAATTACTGATGTAGTCATTGTTGGGGCCCTTGACAGTTCCCTCTGGAGGGGTGCTTCATTTTAGTACGGCCCTACCACCTCAATCTATGCATGCACTGCAGCTGGCTCATTACCTCAGCATCTACTGCATGCTAATGAACCAACCTGAGAATTCCTATTAGCCTACCTCTTGGTTTCTCTTCTCTCCTGGTATGTTTAGGATGGAAAGGAAAGATGGAAAATGCAAAGAGAGAGAGTACATATAGTCTTTGTCCGTCTGCTGTCACCAGTGTTGAGGGTAACACATTACAAGTAACTTGAGTTACCTCATCAGATTACTTTTTCAAGTAACTAGTAAAGTAATGCATTACTTTTAAAATTTAATGTACTTTTTACTTTTTACAGTTACTTTTTCACATTTATTTGACAGAGAAATATGTTGAGAGAAATTATATGTTGAGAGAAATCGTAAGCGCAGAGGTATGGTGTGAGAACATGTAATTGTAGTTCTAGACTAAATATGAGCATTTATTCATCTCACTTGCACAATAAAGATTCAGTACTCCTCAAAATGAATAAAATCAGTCAAATGCAAAATCAGAATATTATGCAAACCTCCAATAATTAAACGTTAAATTAAACAAATGTTCTTTATGCACGTAATCTCACTTTATTGACCAATGTCTTGCTGCTAACCTTCGATCATTCAGTTAAACCATGAGCAAAAATATTTTTGGGTTTTATTGGTGTAACTTTTTTCTCCTATTCTTCCATTATCCAGAATGGCAGCACAGCTGAAAGGTTTGTTTGAGTCTCTACTGTACATGCGTGAATTTTTATAATTCAGCCTGAGGCTTATTATTTTGATTTTGGTATTCAAAGTAACGTTCCCCAACACTGGCTGTTACATCTTGAACATGGATGACCGTTCTAGGTTTAACATATATGAACACATTTGACAAAAGAACACTAGGACTGCTTTGCGACACTCCACCAGACCTACAGACCACTGTAACGAGTTCTGTCCTGTTGACATTCATCATGGACCAGGGCATCTCAGACCAATGTAGATCACTTGTGTACCTCTGTTTATCACCGGACTGTCTCAGCAAAAACCTTACAAAAGAACAATACAGGCATGCGAGTTCCATAAATCCCAGGCCACGTACACACTGCAGCTAAATTTGGTTATCAAGTCACCTTTTAGTGCTTAATCCTGTTCTGTACACAGTGTGATTACGGCGATTAACTTGTGTGTACATTAAGCTGTTTAAAACGTGTACATTCATCCAATACATTTTAAGCAATTTTAATGATATAATCAAACATATCTTGTGAAGCGCTCTCAGAGAATTCATTTATTTGTCATTTTAACTTTGGAAACGGAGCACAAAAGTGGACTTCAAAGATTTCTTATCCTGTTGCGCCCTCTATAGGCCATGATCAGTGACTAGTCGACGTCAAGCTTAAAACGTCATGGCAGAGCATTAAGCCAAAAGTATACTTCGTTTTTTACGTGTATGCGAGCATATGCGCACAGATGAACGCACAGCTTAGCAAAGTATACTTCTTTTGACTCGTACATGTACACAGGCATCGACAGATGCACAATCTCTTGCCACGAGTTATAACCCATGTAAATACTGCAAAAATGCGCATGTGCAACCTGCGCGGGAGCTGCACTGTATTTACAACATAAACTGCGTAGGAGACTGGCATAGGCTAGAATGAAATTGTTGAATAAAGTTGTTATTTTTGTTTTTGTGCACAAAAAGTATTTCTCATCGCTTCATAAAATTAAAGTTGAACCACTGTAGTCACATGGACTATTTTAACAATGTCTTTACTACCTTTCTGGGCCTTGAAACTGGTAATTAAATCGCTGTCTATAGAGTCTATATAGATCTCGGATTTCATCAAAAATATCTTAATTTGTGTTACGAAGTGTAACAAAGTCTTACGGGTTTGGAACGACATGAGGGTGAGGAATTAATGACAGAATGACATTTTGGGTGAACACTAAATGTGTGTTTACTATGGATTGAAGCTAAACTCTGAAGGACAGTGGCCCTCCAGGAGCAGGAGTGGACAACTATGAGTTGGAGGAACTTCTCATACATTTGAAGGATTCCTGTAGCAAGGACCCTACCTGCAACAAAAAACCATCACATATCAAGTTGCCTTACCAAATACCAGAGCTGCCCTCAGTCCTTATGGATCTCCGTTGAGTACACACTTCGGTGACATTATGACAGTTGGATAGACTGTTGGATAGTAGTCTACTGAAGTCTACAAACCGGTGCATAAAGCTTGGATGTAGAGTGCATCACGTTCACCCTCTTGGACCTTTATGAACCAAAAAAATATATAAATGGGACACGCTACAGACTTCATAGAACCATTCGAGCGAAAGCCCCACAACCACAAGTTAGCATCAAGTGTGGCATTTGGACAGCAGAGAAAGATGTAACTGGGAACCCTCTAGGAGTCACAAAGACATTTGTATTCATATTAAGAAGTACCAAAATCAAGATACAACAAGATCTTATAGAAAATGCAGGAGGTCGCTTAAAGGTGAACTATGTAGTTTCTGTGACACTAGTGGCACGTAGTGAAATAACAAAAATAAAGCACATTTACAAACAACCTTGCAGATCTTGTCTTTCTGAATGGGTGCATGATAATGCTATGATAAAAAAAAAATGATGAAAAAAAAAAGGACTCTATAGTTGTTTTTCAAGCACCTTATTATGACTTTTATTTACATTTTCTGTAGCTTTCTGTAGCTTTCCTGTAGCTCAAACAATAAGAGTGTGGCGCTAGCAACGTCAAGGTCATGGGTTCGATTCCCAGGGAAATATGTACCTTGAATGCAATGTAAATCGCTTTGGATAAAAGCAGGAAACAAAGCATTAAAATGTCCTGTTGTTGATGGGGCACAACTTAACGCACTTAACGCTTAGTCAACGCTCCTATGGGTCGTATTTCAGGGAAGTGACAAACGACCTATATAGGCATATTGGTTGGAGGACATGTTGGTTGCATCGCTATGCCCTGTTTACTTTTTCCACCGGTTTTATCCAACCAATTTTGGCTTGCAGTTCTGCAACCGAAGCTGAATTTTTTTCTCATGTAATGTGTCAGCCATGGTCCCACACTGGCTACAGTAGCCACACCCCAAATTCTCGCTATTTGTTGAGCTGGAAAGAGATTGACGGTTCTAAGTGGATCACTTGCAATGTTTTGATGGTGCCTTGGAGGTTCACATTAGTGGAGTGTTTAAATTTTTGTGGGTGATAAACACATGAATGACATGCTAATTATAGTCAATTAACAAACTGGTATAAGAGAATGTATATATGAATTTGAGAATTTGAATTTGAACGAGATTATATCTTTATTTACCTCGCAAGCAAGTGTAATCAGGCTTTATCCAGGTCATAACCGTAGGATGTAACCTGGATAACTGGGATTATGGTGCCGATCTTGTCTTGTGGTTGGTAGATCTGTTCCAGTGATCTTTCCAGCTGCTTTCACAATCTCCAAAGCATTTGTGTTGCCAAACCATATTGTAATGCAGCCAAGCAGAATTTTTATGGACCTGTGATTATGGGTTAAGGGTTACAGGTGCTAGTGTTCAAGGCCTATGCAAGGTCAAATTGCCTTCCAAGGAATCACAAGGAAGTTCACCTCAATAAGGCACCAGACGTTCCCCATCTCTGTCTGCAATCTGAAATCCAGGGATTTAAGGGATTATGCTGTTCATATGGGAAATAACCAAACCTTCAAGTTATTTCCTGACAACAATGGCAGAGGAGGACATCTACCTTGCTTGCTGTGAATGACATTGTTCATCCACTGTTCGCTCACAAAGAAGGCTCCTTCTCTGGAGAACACGGCCATCCGGAAAGGATTCAATGAAGTTGGTGACATTGCACACATATTAACCAAGGTCATGAGTTTTGTCTTTGTCTAATAGTTTGTGCTAGTCTGCACAGGCGTGGTCTGCTAGGCTGAAAGTGCTGAGTGGGTGTTTATGGGCGAGAAAGAGCAAGTGAGAGAGAGAGAGAGAGAGAGAGAGAGAGAGAGAGAGAGAGAGAGAGAGAGAGAGAGAGAGAGAGAGAGAGAGAGAGAGAGAGAGAGAGAGAGAGAGAGAGAGAGAGAGAGAGAGAGAGAGAGAGAGAGAGAGAGAGAGAGAGAGAGAGAGAGAGAGAGAGAGAGAGAGAGAGAGAGAAATGTTCCACTCATTCTCCCACCAGGAGTAGACAGACATCTGTTCTACGCTACTTTAGGGGCCTTTTATACTGATGTTTGCCTGTCACATCGAACAGAGCCTAAGGAACAATTACATGGTGTGAACTGTAACATGCACACACACACAGTGTCAGCTTGCTATTATATTGGTTTCTAAAGCTCTAAATATACCTCAGAACACTGTGAGGTCCATCATGAACAACATGAGAAAATGTGGAACACATTTGAACTTTACCAGATTGACAGATGTGACTAAGCCATCAAATCTAAATGTTCATGAATGCCCACAATGTAGTCAAAAGTCTTACAGGACAGAGATGGGAGAAGCTTGGAAAAGCGTGTAAAACACACACTTAATACTGTAAATCACATCTCAGTGATTGAATCAACAAACTGGAGGATGACTGAGTCTGTTGAGTCTGAACTCGAACTTCAATGCAAATGTCCTATTGCTAAAGCCAATGTTAGCCGCATATCAAATAAGATACATCTCAAGGTGACAGGAAGGTGCGGAAACCGCAGGACCCGATCAGTTTTCTTGCGGCGTGGGAGTAAATTTCCAAATCAAAGAAGGTAGTGGTCGGTAACCCTGGAGTACTTTGGACGGGAGCGGGCGGTCTGACAATAGCCCGGCCGCTTCTGACATCCTTTGACAACGGCGTATCAGCGCTTGAACTTGAAGTGAACAAAACTTTCTACAATGGTGGCGTTCACACAGCTCCCAGCTCCCAGTTCCCTGAACCTGGCAATATTTGTTCTTTGCATCCCGTCCACGAGATCACCTTCAGAAAGAACGTTCAGCCTTTGTGGTCGGATTTTGGAGGAGAGACGTTTGGTAATGAAACTGTCGTCAGTCAGCGACATTCAGTTTTTGCATGGATATTAAAAATAATATTTCATTTTGCAGTAACTATAGCTAGTAACCCAACAGTTTTCATTTATTTGTATTTTTGGCTAATAATTTTGAGTGACAGATGTCGCATTTGATGTAGCCTATTTTTCTCTCTGACTTTTTTTTACAGTGTTGACAGTATCACGATAAGACAAAAATAACAAATAAAATTATTATATAGTCAACATTTTATATTTGTTATCCCAGTCTGTTTCTTAAGGGGAAATTTTAATCTGGAACGAGGTCAGTGATCGGTCAGTTCGTGAAGAAAATCATTCTAAGCGGTAAGCAGGTGAACACAGAGTGAATTTTAAGCTGGAGCGGTGGTGCGGAATAGAACCTAGCGGGAGCGGGACAAAAATGCCAACAGTCGCTTTTAATCGCTTTGATCTCACTAGTTTCCAGTGATTTCTTTCTGATTATTTTTCTGATAAACTTCCATTTGTTGGCGAAATGATGGGTTTTTGAGACGTTGTTCCAGAGAGGCGTGTTTCGGGCGGGTTTTAGTGAAGCGCTGAGGAGCTTCTAGCCCGACGGTGGAAACAAAGCGTGGTTTTGCTCGGTGCTACAGGTTCGAGACTATTAGCCCAGCTCGGCCTGTTGAAAGCCCTGGCTCGCACAGGCCTGACAGTGGAAAAGTCCAGTATTATTTTGGACCCCATTGACTTTCATTGTATGGACAAAAACAGCTAAAACATTCTTCAAAATATCTTCATTTGAAAGATACATGACAAGAAAGAACATGACAAGAAAGGCATGAGGTAAAATGTAATTGATGACAGAATTTTCTGTCTTTAAAAGATGCCATTAAACTGTAAATGCTACATATAGATCTGCAATGTGTGCATGGAACTCACTACTGCCAATATAAACACGCTGCTGTACAATCGAGCGTACATTAATTACCTGTAGCAGATCTATACAGGTGGAGCTGGGGAAGGTGGAGGGGTTCTAAACAGCTGATGAAAGCGCGCTGCACTGCTACAGCAAACGTCAACTAAATATTTGAAGGTTGAGCAGCGAGCTCATTGGCTACTGATACAGCAGGAACCAATCAGCTGTGCCCAATAAAGAATGATGTGATTGCAAGCAGGTTGAGTTAAAGACGTGCGCCATCTAGAGTTTCTTGACAGAACTTTGCATTTAAGAAATATCTAATGTGAAAAAATAGAAAGCTGAGAAACCTAGAGAAATTCTAAAGAGTGTCAAAAAATAATACATCAATGAATATTCATTAGCTGCTATATTTAGCAGCCTGTAAAAGCAGGCTGCATATTTGTTTGTGTACGTGTTTGTTTGTTTGTTTGTTTACAGGTGCCAAAATAACAGTAGTGGGCGGAACACAGTAGGGGGTTTGTGGTATCACTGTGCACACTTTCATTAATTAGAAAACACATTTCATAACCATGTTATTGCTACTTCACCACCCAAAGGGGAAATTATTCTGTGTTGAAACACAAGAGGGGTTTAGCATGTCTTATTACATAACCAAATACATTACATAAAGTATTTCTGCAATAATCCTTGCAGCATTATCATAGCCCCAGCTGACCACGAGAGGTCTCAGTGGTGTTTTAGAAATTGGAAAAATCTTCAAAAGACAAAAAAAAAAAAAAAAAAAAAAAAAAAGTTGTTAACTTCAAAAAACAATTGCAAACACTGCTGGTTAGGGATTGAAATACGAAGGAATTTAACAATTCTGGTTTGGACTAGACAGTTCCATTAACAGAATTTAGTTTTTCTTTTAAAACAAAGCCAAATCTGTATTTTTAAATAAAAAATTTCATATGAACAATTAATTTATTTAAGCCTCTTTAGCTTTAAATACATATTACACAAACACTGATTCAGTCTTTGAGCGAGTCATTAGACTGATTCAAACCAAACCAAGATTCTTGGTTTGACAGAAAGTCATTTGTTTGTCCCTGAAGCACCAGCTGAGGAAATTCAGGGTTTCACCAGCTATCCTGAAAACTTTCTATTTAGGGGCGATAGAAAGTGTATTAACTCAGTGCATCACAGCGTGGTATGGGAACAGCACCAGTCATGACTGCAAAGCCCTGCAAAGAGTCGTGCGCTTATCCGAGCATATCTCAGGGTATCTCAGGATTTATTTATTATTTTACTCTCTTTTGCTCTCAATTTTTACAAATTTATCATCGCATTGATCTGCTATGACAGCAAAACACTTTTGGACATTGGTTACCGCTACACTGGACTGTTTCAGGACACTTTCACCAATCCTCTGTGGCCATCTGAGATTCTTCGGAACGCCGAGTTGAACAATGGCCAGAGTCGACGGCGAAGAATCAAGAAACACCGCGGGAAACATGCGGGGATTCGCAACAGACTGAGAAAAAGGGCATTCAGCCCACCTCTCCTGAGCATCCTGCTCGCAAATGTTCAATCTCTGGAGAATAAGATGGACGATCTTAGAGCCAGGATAAGTTTTCAACGGGACATGAGAAACTGTAACATCTATTGTTTGTCCGAAACATGGCTCACGCCCGCGGTCCCGGATACAGCTGTGACGCCGTCTGAGAACTTCTCTGTTTTTCGGATGGACAGAACAGCTGAGGCCGGTAAATCTAAAGGCGGTGGAGTATGTTTCATGATCAACAAGAAATGGTGTGACCCCAGGAACATCACCATTCTTTCGCGATCCTGCTCGCCTCATCTGGAACATTTAACAATCATTTGCCGCCCATTCTATCTGCTGAGGGAGTTTTCCTCTGTCATCGCCACTGCCATTTACATTACACCACAGGCAGACACAGGGCTGGCTTTATCTGGCCTTCATGATGTTACCAGCGGCTTCATAAACAGCCCAATGCTGCTTTCATTGTCGTGGGCGATTTTAACAAAGCAAATCTAAAGAAAGTCTTGCCAAACTTTCACCAGCACGTCTCCTGTCCTACACGAGGAGCAAACAAACACACATTGCTACTCTCCGTTTAAGAACGCCTATAAAGCGCGGTCACTTCCAGCTTTTGGCAAATCGGACCATGCCGCCATTTTCCTCACACCTGAATACAGACAAAGGCTCGTTCAGGAACCCCCAGTGAGGCGGGAAGTTAAATGCTGGTCACCCCACTCAGAGACCACGCTACAGGCAGCTCTTGATGATGTCGACTGGGACATGTTCCGGGCGAGTTCATCTGACGTCAGCGAGTTCACGGATTCATCAACACGCTTACAGAGCAATCCACACAAACAATAACAATAACGTCCTTCTCAAATCAGAAACCGTGGCTAGACAATTCTGCAGTGAACACACGCACTGCAGCATACAACGCCGGTCTCCTATCGGGGAATATGAATGACTACAGATCGTCCTGCTATGCTCTCCGACGCGCAGTTAAAGCCGCAAAGCTCCGTTATAAGGATCGAGTGGAGTCTCATTTCCAACTCAACGACTCTCGGCGCATGTGGCAGGGACTGAGGACCATCAGTGCTTTTGGATCTAAATCCTCTGCAGAGGTGAGAGCTGATCCGTTGCTTGTGAACGAGTTAAACTCTTTCTACGCTCGCTTTGATTGTAATCGCGGCAGCGCGACTCCGCCAAGTGACGTGTCAGAGGGAATTACTCAGAGCAACAAAAACCACGTGATCTCTGTCTCGGAGGATGAAGTTTGGAGGGCACTCAAGCGTGTGGACGTCAGGAAAGCTGCCAGGCCGGATGGTATTTCAGGTCGTGTTCTGCGGTCCTGTGCTGATCAGCTCGCCGGGTTGTTTACATCCATCTTTAATGAGTCCCTCGCTACATCTATGGTCCCCACCTCCTTCAAAAAATACACCATCATCCCTGTCCCTAAGAACAGTAAACCCTCTTGCCTAAATGACTATCGTCCAGTGGCTCTCACGTCCATAGTCATGAAGGTCTTTGAGAGACTCATTAAAAACACCATTTGCGCCTTCATTCTTGACATTTGGACATATCGTCCCAATAGATCGACTGAAGATGCCATCTCTCATGTCCTCCACTCCTCCCTCACTCACATCGACAGCAAAAGTGTGAACTACGTAAGGCTGCTATTTATTGACTATAGCTCAGCCTTTAACACCATAAGTTCCCATTAAGCTAACCGCCAAGCTCCTGGATCTCGGCCTGAATTCTTCTCTCTGCCACTGGATTGAAGACTTCCTCACTGGCAGGCCTCAGGTGGTGAGAATAGGCCAGTCCACCTCCACCTCCATCACCCTGAGTGTGGGAGCTCCACAGGGCTGTGTCCTGAGTCCCCTGCTCTACTCTCTCTACACACATGACTGTTTGTCCACACACAGCTCCACCTCTATAAACAAATTTGCTGATGATACTGTTGTCCTGGGCCTCATTTCCAACAACGAGACGGCATACTTGGACGAGGTGGAGCAACTAACATCATGGTGCCAGGACAACTGTCTCTCTCTGAATGTTGGCAAGACCAAAGAACTGATTGTGGACTTCAGGAAGAGACAGCAACAGACATACTCCCCTCTCATGATCAGCGGGTCACCAGTAGAGAGAGTGAGCAACTTCAAGTACCTGGGTGTAAACATCTCCGAGGACCTGACCTGGACTGCACACATTCAGACACAGGTGAAAAAAGCCAGGCAAAGACTGTACCACCTGCACCAGCTGAGGAAATTCAGGGTTTCACCAGCTATCCTGAAAACTTTCTATTTAGGGGTGATAAAAAGTGTATTAACTGGGAACAGCACCAGTCTTGACTGCAAAGCCCTGCAAAGAGTCGTGCGCTTATCCGAGCGTATCTCGGGGTCAGCTCTCCCGTCTTTGCAGTCTATTTAGAATTAGGAATTAGATCAGAAAGTGATAGGAATTGAGGAACTGAACCGTAACAACGCAGTCCGGACTGCGGATACGCAGGGTAGAGTGGGCTCTATCGGGGGTCAGATCGGTGAACTTTTACGGACTGTAACCGGTCTGGCCATGAGGCTGGACGTAATGTCTAGGGAAACTGCACAGACCGGACGCGAATGCTGAGGACCAGATCTGATTGATTGATTATGATCCGGACAAATTACCGAAGATCATCAAATGGATTAAAAAATAATAAATTGTATTTGCCTGACCTAATCAACTAGCCCAACGAACCTCACTTGGTCCCTATCTCTCGGTTGGGATTTCAGCCTGACAGCTTTGTCTGTCTGCTATCTTTCCCTGTGCACTGCCTTATCTCCCTTCAAGGACAAACCATAGAACTGAACTCGAAAACATCTGAAGTTATGGCTAACATTCTCACACAACACAATCTCAGACTCACTCGCACCATACATACCCGACCTTATTCCCTCCCCGTTCCATCCGTCTGCCTGTCTGTTATCTATCTCCTCTCCCACGCATACAAAAAATCCCACCACGTGACCACGTGTACTGTGTCATGTTTATGTTTATGTTTATGTTTTGTTGTGTTTGCTATGTAATGCTTGCTAAATTGCATTCTTGTATTTCTGGAGAGCGTAGGGCGGCGCCTGAATAATCGGCTGCGGCCCGGAGGCTTGCTCCAAACTTCATTTCGTTATACTGTACTTGTACATGTGTAATGACGAATAAACTTCAACTTCAACTTCTATTTCACTTATTTTATTCAACTTTATTTTTTTTTCTACTTGATTTATTTATAATTCTACATATACAAATATACACACACACACACACACACACATATACACATACATACATATACACATACATACATATATATATATACATACATATATCTATATTATATATATATATATATATATTATATATATATATCCATATATATATATATATTTTTTACATACTACATATATATATTATATATATAATTCTACATATATATAATATATATATACACACATACACATATATATATATATATATATATATATATATATATATATATATATATATATATATATATATATATATACACATGTATATATATATATATATATATATATATATATATATATATATATATATATATATATATATATATATATATATATATATATATATATATATATATATATATATATATATATATATATATATATATATATATATATATATAGGTACTTTTTTATTCTATTTCTATTATAATTTCCTAACATTCTCACACAACACAATCTCAGACTCACTCGCACCATACACACCGATCCCGATCTCTCCCCCTCCATCCGTCTGCCTGTCTTTATCTATCTCCTCTCCCACTCCATACAAAAAATCCCATCACGTGACCACGTGTACGGTGTTATGTTATGTTTTGTTGTGTTTGCTATGTAATGCTTGCCAACTGCATTCTTGTATTTCTGGAGAGCGTGTGGCGGCGCCTGAAAAGGCTGCGGCCCGGAGGCTTGCTCCAAACTTCATTTCGTTATACTGTACTTGTACATGTGTAATGACAAATACACTTGAAACTTGAAACTTGAATTTCCTCCTTGTGTTTTTAACTGTGAATTTGCACTGTCCATGGAGCGGACCTGTTTACATTTCACTGCCGGTTGTATATTCTGTATATAACTGTGTGTGTGACAAATAAAACTCTTGAATCTTGAATCTTGAATAAGAAGCTATACAAGGAATAAAGCAAACAATTCAGTCAAACATACAAACTCAGCACTAGTAGGCTAAAAAGTTAAAGGTAAAGTTAAATAGCCTAAATATATAAAGTTATGAAACTTCACTTTGCCCTTAGCCATGACGATTTGCCAGGGAACAAATTATAGATTCATGAGAACAAAGATCGCCCATTAGATCTACACAAGACGAATCATATCTCAAGTTTAAGAGACAGAGCCAGCAGCAAACGTCAGAAGGGCTAGCCGAAGAAAGCTGCTCTTGGCACCTCCGAAAACGGCAGATCAAATGTTCAAATAGGCGCTATATTTATAAATAAACCACAGATTTGAGCTTTAAACAACTACATTCTCACCTGAAAAATGGTGACACAATAACAGTAGTATTTTTAAATTACGCTGGGTTTCTCATCCGCTACTGGCGCTTGTTGGTTGGTGCGAGATGCATTCTGGGATACCTGGCTGTTTCAAGTCTGCACAAGTCACCTCTCAATGCATCTAGGGTAAAAGGGGTGGACCAAGGACACATCTGGAGATTTGAACTGTACTTGTCTAGATGTGAACTTTGAATTGAAACAGTACTTGGGCAGCAACTGATGCGACTTTCACAAGTCCACGAGAACACAATTACAGACAAGAACGCATTTTGAGAAACGGCCAGAGTGTAACCTTTGTTTTTTAATTGTAATACCCTGGTTTCACCATTTGTAAGCCAAGGCTGTGTCCGAAATCGCCCCCTATACTCTTAAATAGGGCACTATTTGAGGGGACAGCCATTTGTAGTGGTGTCCGAAACCATTATGAATGTTATTGAGTGCACTCGTTCAATCCCATAATGCACTGCAATAGCGAGTGTACAGCTTATGTATGCTCAACGGCTAGAGAATACCCATAATGCACTGTGAGAGTCACATGCTGAATGAAGTCTTGTCAGAAGATGACGCCAGCAGCTGAATCAATCGTCCAACTATTTTCCAAACCGCTGGTCCAGCGTTATATCATACAAGTATAAATTCCATTTTAATTGCTTATTAAATTGTTTAATTACGGTTTATACATGTTAGTTTCCATGGCAGAGTTCAAGATAAATCTTTTCATTACTACTGGAGCTGCCAGTTTGTTACATTTCAAATGATTATTAAACAGCAAGCAGGAACTATGCAAAAGCGGCAGCCCTTCCGGCTTAGTGTCCGAATTCACTCACTCGTTTTCATTCACTCCTTCAAGTGGACTATATTAGTGGAGTACTGTAAGGAATAGTGACTGAGGGTATAAGGAGCGATTTCGAACACAGCACATGATAACAGTCAAAGTATTTTAGTATGTTATTGTGTACAAATTGTTTAAAGAACGCACAAATCAAGAACTGTTAACAGAACCAAATGTCACGAAAATCATTACATTTATTTTTTTATTTGTTCATCAATAGAAATGTCTCTGAATAAGAGCCAGTTCTTGGTTCCAAACCCTACAGAAGGTGTCCGTTTCAAAACTTCATCCGATCTCTTCAGTCAAATCTCCCTGAAGACTTGCTGGCACTGAGCAGATCAGCGTGTGTCTAGATGATTCAGCGTCTTTATGGATTTCAAAGCTGCTGAGCTACACCGGTCCGGCTTATAGGCTCAGATAGCGAGCAATCGTAAATCACACACAAGCAAACGATGACACGGCTTTAGTATATCATGTTAATGTCTGTGAATCTGTCTTACAAGTGCAGAACAAATCATGGAAGTGATTACCACTTGCGTCTTGCTGGCGCAACACATTTCAGGTGCCTACAGGAATCGCTCAAATCGGTGACATGAGGGAACTTGGATTAACGGCAGTTACGTTGTGCATTTGTAACGGGTGGATAAATTATAGCAAATTTAAACCTAAATTTATGATCATACTTATAGGCTTAAAAAAAACATCATGCTACTGTATTGCATGTCATATGCTGTTGTAATGAATGCAATATGAACTTAGAAGAATAGTGAGCAATTTACATTTCAGAGCGAAAGTCAAAAATAAACGAAAATTAAAAAGAAAAATAAATTTTTAAATGTTCTTAGACTTTTTTTTTTTTTATTGATGTTGTTTTCATGTGACTTTGAAAAAAAAAAAAAAAACATTTATTGACTGTGGAGTCATGTAGAGTCATGTGGTGTAACCAAGCAAAAACATTTTCCTTACACCCTGAATACATGCTGTCGAATCGATTAAATCACGATTAAGCACATTCAAAATAAAAGTTTGTGTTTACATGATGTATATATGTGTGTGTGTGTGTGTGTGTGTGTGTGTGTGTGTGTGTGACAATTTTTCTTAAATATATACATGAATGAGTGTGTCTATACATAATTATATTTTGGATGTGATTAATCGATTTGACAGCATTAGAATGAACACATCTTTATGCAATCCCCAAGTTTTAAATATATTTTACAATGTAAAAAGTACTTTATGATATTTGTATTGTTTTTATACACATATTAAGTCATAAATATCATGAATATCAAGTTTATCATTAATGCAATACCATGAAAAAGCCAAATTGTCTGCAAACGTATTTATTTTAAAAGACTTATTGACCTTGACACACATGATGGTCTGCAGAGGTCATTTTGGATATTTTCTGTTGTATGCTTCTGCATATTGTTTGCACCAAATTACTTTTTAAACCATTTATGTCTTTCAATGTTTGAATACATAATATAAAATGTCTATTTAAGTCATAGTTTTGAATAAATTGCATTTTTAATGTTTTTTTTTTAATTATTATTAATAAATGACTAGATCTGTCATGTCACTGACCCACAAAGAAAATATGGCTTTGACAAGCCAAAGGAAATAAGGCTTGTCATATTAGGTGTAAATATGTTTATGCATACTGACTGTATGCATAGGATTAAAAAAAAAAAATCATGAAATACGTCAAAACAAAATGTCAAACGTGTCAAATGTTAGTGCGTGACATGCATCAGAACAGCACGAGATGTCAGTCACGGGCCTGAAACATGGGAAATCTTTCCTCAATGGATGGATGGATAGAAGGATTGATGGATAGATGGATGGAGGCAGAGGTTTAGAATGGACTGAGAAGTTTCTGCACAATACTGCATGACAGAAGCTAACATGGAGCAAGAGTGATGGCAGCCGTTGAAGGTGTAATTGAAGGGCCCGTGTTCAGCACCCTCGCCGGAGCCTCTTGACTTCCTGGATCACCTCACTGTGATGTGAAGGGAACTGCTGCGAGGAAACACACCTGCCAGCATCAACACACTCACTGAGCCGCCACTGTCTGACAATCTATCCGTACACACCTCTATAAAACCCGCTTCGGACAGAACTAGTTTTCCCTGAGGAAGTCATCAGATGTTAAATTCCAACCGGATTAAAATCTTGGAGTACAAGTTTGTGTTTTTAATTAGTTGCTTACCCTTCTCATATACATAATGTTGTAATTTTATATGCCGCTCAGTTTTTACGGATCTAACAAATTTAAAAATACATTACAAATTCAATTCATACATACTGTATAATCACTTTAGTATTATTTATATAGTATTATAGTTTTTATTAATATTTTGAGCTGCTTTATTTTCAATTATCAGTTTTTCAGTTTATTTTTAAAATAATTGTATTATGTGCTTTAACAAAAATGTTTGTTAAAAGTTAATAATAACACAGACTTGACTACACATCTTCTATGATGAACATTTTGTATTTCGGAATATAAATAAATTTTACATTATTTTGGGCATTGTGTCAAAATCTTAGTATAAACATTTAATATAATTTTTTTAGAAAGTGGTCATGTGGTTCAACCAATGTGCAAGGAAAAACAACTGCATAACTGCAACTTAAATATTGCATAATTTGACCTTTTTATGAAAGGTTTGAAAGGTTAGTTCATGTTGTGAATCATGTCATGTGGTGTGACTACCCAAAAACACACTGATATTGATAACTAACTTGTATTTTAAAACACAATATTGAACAAAAATGATTAAGATCTATATGTAGGCCAACTCAGTGTCTAAGGAAAATGTGCTATTACGTTTTAATTGATGGTTGCACCATATGACATTTTAGACACATTTTTAATGATTTAAAAATTAAAAAGCAACATAAATACAATGAGTACGTTTCTTAGAATATGCCTCGTGTTTTAAACCATTTAGTTCAGCTTAGTTCATATTGTAAATGTCATGTGGTGTGACTACCCAAAAACACTGATATTGATTACCTATTAACTATCATCTTAGACAGGCGTCTCTGTTAATAAGACTTGGCTAGAGAAACAGTTTCAGTTACACAGAACAGTGCAGCACACACTCGGACACACACAGCTTGGCTTTGACCTGATGACGCAAGCTGCTTTATTATCCCCTACAACAGTGTGTGTGTTCGTGTGAGGGGGTGGATGATGCGATAGAAACGCAAAGAAAGCTACAATGACAACCAAAACATAATGTGAAAGGCAGAATGTGAATACCAAGAATGAGTGAGCAAAATTACACGGAAGACTAATGGACCCTTTCCAACGATCCCACGCTCCAGTGCTGCACTCAGTTACAGTGCAAATCCAGAGATTAGAGCTGATGCTATAATCTGCCTGGGAATATCCTGTGATCGCGCGACTCCACCTCACATCCATTGGGTTTCCACATGGACCCTAATGCTTTCTCTTACAGTACTCATCTCAGAGAGAGAGAGAGAGAGAGAGAGAGAGAGAGAGAGAGAGAGAGAGAGAGAGAGAGAGAGAGAGAGAGAGAGAGAGAGAGAAAGAGAGAGAGAGAAAGAGAGAGAGAAAGAGAGAGAGAAAGAGAAAGAGAAAGAGAGAGAGAGAGAGAGAGAGAGAGAGAGAGAGAGAGAGAGAGAGAGAGAGAGAGAGAGAGAGAGAGAGAGAGAGAGAGAGAGAGAGAGTGTGACCGAGAAGAAAGTGTGTTAATAGCTGTAGTTCTTACTCTCACTAGGGGGCATCTGTCTCTGTGTAGCATACCAGACTCAAACCATTCATGTGGACATTCACTTCCTAATTACAGAGGATGAGCAAAGATGTGTGTTATACTCACTACAGAACAGAACTGTTGATTTGAAGCAGCCGCTTTCCTATTACTACGAATTTCTAAATTTTTTAGTCATTTAGTCATTAATACACTATATTGCAGAAAGTATTGGGACACCCCTCTAAATCAATGAATCCAGGTCAAGCACCTAGGCATGCAGATGCTTCTACAAACATTTGTGAAAAAATGGGTCACTCTCAGGTTGCCACCTGTGAAATAAGTCTATTCGTGAAATTCCCTCACTACTAACTATTCTACAGGAACAGCTGCATCCAAGCTTACATCTTACATCACAAGTGTAATGCAAAGTGTCGGATGCAGTGGTGTAAAGTGCCACTGGACTCTAGAGCAGTGGAGACGTGTTCACTGGAGCGACCAATCACGCTTCTCTGTCAAGTCTGGGTTTGGTTGTTGCTAGGAGAACGGTACTTGGCACAATGCAGTCAGGCAAGTGTAAAGTTTGGTGGAAGGGGGATTATGGTGTGGGGTAGTTTTTCAGGGGTTGGGCTTGGCCCCTTAGTTCCAGTGAAAGGAACTCTTAATGCTTCAGCATTCAAAGACATTTTGGACAATTTCATGCTCACAACTTTGTGGGAACAGTTTGGGGATGGCCCCTTCCTGTTCCAACGTGACTGCGCACCAGCGCACAAGCAAGGTCCATAAAGACATGGATGAGCGAGTTTGGTGTGGAGGAACTTGACTGGCCTGCACAGAGTCCTGACCTCAACCCGATAGAACACCTTTTGGATGAATTAGAGCAGAGACTGCGAGCCAGGCCTTCTCGTCCAACATCAGTGCCTGACCTCACAAATGCGCTTCTAGAAGAATGGTCAAAAATTCCCATAAACACACTCCTAAACCTTATGGAAAGCCTTCCCAGAGGAGTTGAAGCTGTTATAGCTGCAAAGGTTAATAACTCCATATTAAACCCTACGGATTAAGAATGGGATGTCATTTAAGTTCATGTGCATGTAAAGGCAGGCGCCCCAAAACTTTTGGCAATATAGAGTATGTCCACACCCCAGACTGTCTAATCCACACAATGCAAACAGCTTGAGAAAAATGATGAGATCAAATGGAAATACAATTCATATGTTCGGATAATCAGATGGGAATGGCTAAACATATTCAGCTTGTTAGCTACAATAAGAGGGTTTGAGCATAAGACTTGACTTAAGGTCTCAAGTCTTAAATTAAGTCTTTTTAACAATGGATTTAACAACAACAACAAAAAAGATCAGAAAAGAATTTGTATTTATCGGCACATGACCAGGCCTGGTGAAATTTGTTACCGAGCCACTATAATCTATTGTAAGATATGTATGAAAATTCTTCAAAAAATTCTCCAAAATGGCTTTACTATTCACATGTTCATATAATCTACTGTGCAATGATGGATAAATACAGCTTACTGTACAAATGTAGAGGTTTACACACAACTGGACATGTGAGACTGAGTGTAGTAACGCCTCATGTCTGTGTTAAAGACCTGTCAGCACCTTCTCACTCATTAACACAACTGAAGAGAACAGAGAACACACACAACAGATGATTATCTTACCTGTTTGTGACAGTGGATGTAAAACGGTCATTCACATGAATTAATCCAGGCAAGCAGAGAAAGAAAATTAAAGAAAATATCATTATATGTCAGTACAAAACACAGTCACATAATACTGTTCAATATGTAGTACACACCAGCTGATTGGTGGAAAGGAGACAGAGTGATGAAGCCAATCATTTAGGAGGCCATGATGGACAGAGGACAATGGGCAAATTTGTCCAGGATGCCGGGGTTACACCCCTACTCTTTTTCCGAAGGACATCCTGGGATTTTTAATGACCACAGAGAGTCAGGACCTCAGTTTAACGTCTCATCCGAAGGACAGTGCTTGTTACAGTATAGTGTCCCCATCACTATACTGGGGTGTTAGGACCCACACAGACCACAGGTTGAGCACCCCCTGCTGGCCTCACTAACACCTCTACCAGCAGCAACCTAGTTTTCCCTGTTGGTCTCCCATCCAGGTACTGACCAGGCTCAGCCCTGCTTAGCTTCAGTGGGAAACCAGTCTCGGGCTACAGGGTGATATGGCTTCTGGCCGTATTGTCTATGACTCGACGACAAATGCTCTTCTCCACTCCTCAAACACATAAAATATTAGCCTTTGGACAAATAACCTAGGTTAGCGAATAATCAAACTATTTTCCTGCTTATCTGAACACGGAAATACTGCAAGACAGCACCAATCAATCAGTGAGTGTGTTCACTCACTGTTGACAAAGCATTCAAACAGGGCTGGGTTTCCCAGAAGGATCATAAGAAACCATTGATGCTTTTGGGAAAACAGCACAGAACAATGCTTATCAGAAGACAGAAAAACATAATGTGTTTCACAATAAACTAATTGAAATTGTAGCCTACATAGATTGTGCAATTACATTTATTTAAATTGAACATTAAAAGTTAATAATGATCATGGTCTAATCTATTCTGTAACTAATGTTAATATAAATCATACACTGTCAGAATAAAAAGGCTGATGATAGTAACGATACTGGCCTTTGAAGTAGGGATGTGCGATATCACTTATTTTGTTTTCGATACGATACCGATACTTTCATTCACGATAGAGGCGATTTTACCGACAGCTTGAAGATTCAAATGAGATACTAGGTTTAGTCACAAGCTCTTTTTAATAATTTTCATTGCTTAAATATTTGCAAAACCCACAGATAGATGTAGAGGGTGAACAAAAGTAATAATTGAATAAAGATACAAGGTTTCCAGCCATCAGCAACGATATTTCAAAAAATATTTTCAATTAAATTCAAATGTAGCCTATTTATAAGAGATTTTCCCTGATGTCACATACAGACTCGATTAGAGTCTCATATGACACTGCTGTACACATCATATCATTCACACATTTATCACCAAACTAAAGATTTTTTTTCCCAGTGTGTTTTCAGTGACAACTTGGCTGATTTTGTTTGTCTTTCAAAAGAGACACAGCCTTGCCTTGACAATCTTGCCATGGAAAGACATGTGACATATGAGGGCCAAGTATGGTAACCCATATACTCAGAATTTGTCCTCTGCATTTAACCAATCCAAGGAGTAATGAGTAGTGAACACACACACTGCAAACCATGGACACACACACCCATTTCTGCTGTGCTGAATGGAGCGATTGGGTGCCTTGCTCAAGGGCACCTCGGTCATTTCCTGCCAGTATTGAGAATTGAACTCGCAACCTTTGGGTTACCAGTCTGACTCTCTAACTATTAGGCCACAAAGACAAAGACTTTTCAAAAAACTAAACTGAGATTTTCAACAGCACTAATAATTCAAATACTAAAAAACAGCCTTCTTTATTGTGAGGCACTGAAAAATGAGAAAGCTCTTTTGTGTAGAGTGTAAGAAGTGTAAAGAACTTGTTTAAACTGGTGCTATTCACTATATTTTATTAATACTTGACCTGCAGAAACTCTTGTAATGAAGGTCAAAAACATTTATTTGTACTTCATTCTTCATATTTTCTTTTCTTTTATCCCCTGTTTTACTGGGCGGGACTATATTTTAGAGCTATTCAGACATCTAGAACCAGTCAATAAGCTCAATCAATTAATCAGCCAATCAAATAACCAAACCAGCAAATAATTTATACAACCAACCTCAACCATTTAACCAAGCAAATAATAATCTAACCAACCACCCATCCATCTAACCAGTCAGCTAATCAAAAATGTATTTATCAAACCAACAATATCATATATAATTTTACCATCCAACCAATCATTTTACCATACAACTAACCAACCAACCAATCATTTTACAAACCAATCATTTTACCATTCAACCAATCAATCATGTTTACCATCCAACCATTTTACCATCCAACCAATCATTTTACCATCCAATCAACCAACCAACCAACCATTTTACCATCCATCCATCCAACCAACCAACCAACCATTTTACCATCCATCCATCCAACCAACCAACCAAACAACCATTTTACCATCCATCCAACCAATCAATCATTTTACCATCCAGCCAACCAACCAACCAATTATTTTACCATTCAACCAACAAACCAATAATTTTACCATCCAAACAACCAATGATTTTACCATCCATCCAACCAACCAACCAACCAATAATGTTATCATCCATCCAACCAATCATCTTACCATCCATCCAACTAACCAACCAACTAATCAACCAACCAACCATTTATTTTACCATCCAAATAACCATTTTACCAACCAATCATTTTACCATCCAACCAACCAATCGTTTTAACATCCAACCAACCAATAATTTTACCATCCAACCAACCAAACACGTTACCATCCAACTAACCAAACAATCATTTTACCAACCAATCAATCATTTTACCATCCAAACAACCATTTTACCATACAACCAATCAATAATTTTACCATACAACCAACCAAGCATTTTACCATACAACCAACCAACCAAAACACTTTACCATCCATCCAACCAAATCAACCAACCAACCATTTTACCAATCAATCATTTTACCATCCAACCAACCAACCAACCAACCAACCAACCATTTTACCATACAACCAAACAACCATTCATTTTACCATCCATCCAACCAACCAACCATTTTACCAACCAATCATTGTAATATCCAACCAAACAACCAATCATTTTACCATACAACCAACCAACCAATCATTTTACCATACAACCAAACAACCATTCATTTTACCATCCAACCAACCAACTAATAATTTTACCATCCAACCAAACAACCAATCATTTTACCATTCAACCAACCAACCATTTTACCATACAACCAACCAATCATTTTACCATCCATCAAAACCAACCAATCATTTTACCATCCAACCAACCAACCAATCATTTTACCATTCATCAAAACCAACCAATCATTTTACCATCCAACCAACCAACCAATCATTTTACCATCCAACTAACCAACCAACAAACCACTTTACCATCTAACCAACCAATCAATCAATCATTTTACCATCCAACCAACCATTTTACCATACAACTAACCAACCAACCAATCATGTTACCAAATCAACCAATCATTTCACCATCCAACCAACCACTTTACCATCCAACCAACCAACCAATAATTTTACCATCCAACCAACATGATTCTGATTTTGGACTGTCATTAAGTTTGTTACTTAATAAGCTACAGTAAACTTTCTGTTTAACGTGTCACCTGACACAAAGAATATTTTTGGACCAATGGATTACATAAAGATAATAACATTCATAATCATAATCATCATCATCACCATTATGGTCATAAAACACATTACTGTCATGAATGGCATACTCCATCTCTCTCCTCTACAGATGAAATGGAGGGTTGAGAAGGCAAGCTTTGTGCGCGGCCTCACAGTAGAGCATGTGAGGAGCAGTAGAGAGTGTGATTACTGTAAATGGGACACGCTGACATCAGGTTGAAAGAGACAGAAGAGCAGCACTCAAACAGTTTGAGCTCCTCTGCCGCGGTCCACTCCAGCAGAGAGGCTTTAAATGAGGCTCCATCCACAGCAGAACCACACAGAGACAACATGAAAGATGGATGTTGCGCCTTTAATTGGAATTCTGTTTTAATGTTTGGATGGGGGGGGAAAAAAGAGGCAAATTCTACTAAATTTGCCTTTCCACTTAAAATGAGATTCAGCCATCCCTCCTTTTGTTTGTCCCACTACTAGGAAATTGGAAAATGAATGAAATTAAGGCATGAATGAAAAGAAAAATTATCCGTTTCCTTCTCTTTTGTCCTTAATGTAACTTAACAACTCCACTTTTATGCAAATCAAGGAACAATATATAATTATACAAATATAATTGAGGTTTCTTGAATACATAATTGCAATCAAAACACCTGCAAATGCTTTGTGAAAGGGTGAAATGTGTGCCAGCAAACCACTGACTTGTACAAATGCTGATCACACTCACACAAATAACTCATGTTTTATCAAGCTAGAAATGTATCATTAGATACAGACAAAACCACAATTGTGTGGCAAGGAACCTTTCCATTTTCTAAATGTGCTATTCATCATGGTTAGTTTATATACAATCAATGGTTTATGCAAAGCCTTCAATGATGCATCCTGAATTAAGTGGCTAATGCACATATATAAATGTTCCGATGTCATACATGTGCACAAATATACAGAAAAAAATGACTCTTTAGAAGTGTTACTGTAAGTTATTCCTTCCTTCCTATTAATTATGCACAATTATGTTTTGATGTTTATAAAGCACAAAATTGTAAAATTCTAAATTACAGCTTTATTTTAAATGCTTTAAACAAACAAAAAGGCAAAACAATATATATTTATAACTAGCAGTGAAAATTTCAGGTGCATCACTAATTTTTGCAGGTTTGTCTAGGACTCTCCCAATGAAATATAGTTGAAAAGAGCTTTATCAGTACTTGGCAGAATTCGTCTTAAATATATCTTAAATATATTTATACATAGGCTTTTAGATGCTGAATCTATCCTTAGTTACTGTCCAACTTTCCACCAGCACCAAAAGTTAATAATGCTTAAAATGGTAAACACTTGAAAAGTTATTAGATAATGGTCCCGTTAAAGCAAGATCCAAACTGGGTTGAAATCAGGAAAGATACAGAATCAAAAGGATTTGCCCCAAAAGCAATTTTCCCAATCCTTTCTAAAATCCCTACAAAGCTGTTGCAAATTAATTACAGCTCTACAACCAAGGTCCTTGGATGAACTACACTTTTAGAAAATTGTATAGAATTGAATTGTTTTATAAAGTTTGCAGACTAGAACTGCATTTATACTTCTTTAGAACTTAATTTAGACTTACATTTTACTCACACATTTTGCTCACACAAAGATATTGTGTGGCTTCAGAAGACTTAGAATATATTAGAGTATATAATTATTTTAAAATGGTCTTCCAGGTGTTTCATGAAAGAAAGTTATACGGGTTTGGAACATCATGACAGCAAGTAAATGATAACAGTATTTATTTTTAGTATTAATTCCTTGAAAGCCTTAAGTACCACTGTTATTTTACCATTTTTTAAACCACTTTTATTGTCTAATCCTGGGAGTCAAAGGTTTCTGGACCATCTGGGCAGTTAAACGAGGTCTGATGTTCCTCAGCAGTAAATGACGAAGACTGATCATTGAAAAACTCTGGCTCTAAATCAGGTTATTTGCCTCCCTGTGAAACCGCGACCCCCAACTTTTACGTGATGGATGAGTGTTAGATCAGAATGGGCAGATGTGAAGGTAATTGCTCTCTGTGGCAGGACAGCTGTCCTTATTATGACAGAGTCAAACCGTCTGCTTTCATGGCTTTAACCCTCAGGTCTGGATGGATGTCTCAAGGAGAAACTTCATTACAATAATGTAATTAATATAATATAATATAATATAATATAATATAATATAATATAATATAATATAATATAATATAATATAATATAATAAAATATGCTGTCAAATCGATTAATCATGATTAAATCGCATCCAAAATAAAATATATATATATCCAATATATATATATATATATATATATATATATATATATATATATATATATATATATATATATATATATATATATATATATATATATATATATATATATATATATATATATATATATATGTGTGTGCACTGTGTACAATTATGATGTATATATAAATACACACACATGCATGTATACATTTAAGAAAAAAACGGCATATACACTCACCTAAAGGATTATTAGGAATACCATACTAATACTGTGTTTGACCCCCTTTCACCTTCAGAACTGCCTTAATTCTACGTGGCATTGATTCAACAAGGTGCTGAAAGCATTCTTTAGAAATGTTGGCCCATATTGATAGGATAGCATCTTGCAGTTGATGGAGATTTGTGGGATGCACATCCAGGGCACGAAGCTCCCATTCCACCACATCCCAAAGATGGTCTATTGGGTTGAAGTTGAAGTTGAAGTTGAAGTTTATTCGTCATTACACATGTACAAGTACAGTATAACGAAATGAAGTTTGGAGCAAGCCTCCGGGCCGCAGCCGATTATTCAGGCGCCGCCCTACGCTCTCCAGAAATACAAGAATGCAATTTAGCAAGCATTACATAGCAAACACAACAAAACATAAACATAAACATGACACAGTACACGTGGTCACGTGGTGGGATTTTTTTGTATGAGTGGGAGAGGAGATAGATAACAGACAGGCAGACGGATGGAACGGGGAGGGAATAAGGTCGGGTATGTATGGTGCGAGTGAGTCTGAGATTGTGTTGTGTGAGAATGTTAGCCATAACTTCAGATGTTTTCGAGTTCAGTTCTATGGTTTGTCCTTGAAGGGAGATAAGGCAGTGCACAGGGAAAGATAGCAGACAAAGCTGTCAGGCTGAAATCCCAACCGAGAGATAGGGACCAAGTGAGGTTCGTTGGGCTAGTTGATTAGGTCAGGCAAATACAATTTATTATTTTTTAATCCATTTGATGATCTTCGGTAATTTGTCCGGATCATAATCAATCAATCAGATCTGGTCCTCAGCATTCGCGTCCGGTCTGTGCAGTTTCCCTAGACATTACGTCCAGCCTCATGGCCAGACCGGTTACAGTCCGTAAAAGTTCACCGATCTGACCCCCGATAGAGCCCACTCTACCCTGCGTATCCGCAGTCCGGACTGCGTTGTTACGGTTCAGTTCCTCAATTCCTATCACTTTCTGATCTAATTCCTTCAGACGGTCACACACAACCCCGAAGCATTCTTTAATTTCCACAGACAGCGGCTGGGTGAATTTGCTTGCAGCTGTCTTACCAATCTTCCGATAGGTCAGGGCAATCCCAAAGCCAAAGAATAGGAACCCCGCCATCAATAATCCAATCATGTATAAATCTTCCGCATCCTCCACGGACAGAGCCTCCAGGCACAGGACTTGCCAGTTGTTCCATGCGTCCCTCACGTACCCTGCGGCAAAGGTCCCGTCCGGGCAGGTGGGTCCTTAGTGAGAAAATCTTGTCGATCGCGCTGATTGACCAGTTAATCAATTCCATTTCAGTATTTTCAGGAGTCTAGCAAAGCAGCAGTCAGAGAAGAGAAGAGACGAAACACTAGACAAAACAAAACAGCGCGAGAGCCAGCAGGGAGCAGAGAGAAAAACACGTCTGCACGGATTGAAGGACAGAAAGGAATAGATCTGGGTTGAGATCTGGTGACTGGGTTGAGATCTGGTGACTGTGGGGGCCATTTTAGTACAGTGAACTCCTTGTCATGTTCAAGAAACCAATTTGAAATGATTCGAGCTTTGTGACATAGTGCATTATCCTGTTGGAAGTAGCCATCAGAGAATGGGTACATGGTGGTCATAAAGGGATGGACAATGCTCAGGTAGGCCGTGGCATTTAAACGATGCCCAATTGGCACTAAGGGGCCTAAAGTGTGCCAAGAAATCATCCCCCACACCATTACACCACCACCACCAGCCTGCACAGTGGTAAAAAGGCATGATGGATCCATGTTCTCATTCTGTTTACGCCAAATTCTGACTCTACCATCTGAATGTCTCAACAGAAATCGAGACTTATCAGACCAGGCAACATTTTTCCAGTCTTCAACTGTCAAATTTTGGTGATCTTGTGCAAATTGTAGCCTCTTTTTCCTATTTGTAGTGGAGATGAGTGGTACCCGGTGGGGTCTTCTGCTGCTGTAGCCCATCCGCCTCAAGGTTGTGCGTGTTGTGGCTTCACAAATGCTTTGCTGCATACCTCGGTTGTAACGAGTGGTTATTTCAGTCAAAGTTGCTCTTCGATCAGCTTGAATCAGTCGGCCCATTCTCCTCTGACCTCTAGCATCAACAAGGCATTTTCTCCCACAGGACTGCCGCATACTGGATGTTTTTCCCTTTTCACACCATTCTTTGTAAACCCTAGAAATGGTTGTGCATGAAAATCCCAGTAACTGAGCAGATTGTGAAATACTCAGACCAGCCCGTCTGGCACCAACAACCATGCCACGCTCAAAATTGCTTAAATCACCTTTCTTTCCCATTCTGACATTCAGTTTGGAGTTCAGAAGATTGTCTTGACCAGGACCACACCCCTAAATGCATTGAAGCAACTGCCATGTGATTGGTTGATTAGATAATTGCATTAATGAGAAATTGAACAGGTGTTCCTAATAATCCTTTAGGTGAGTGTATAATATAAATTATATAAACATACAGTACGTACATGCAAATATTTCTTAAATCCATACATACATACATACATATACATACATACATACATACATACATACATACATACGCATGTGTATTTATATATACATACTAATTATACACAGTACACACACATTATGTAAACACAAACTTTTATTTTGGATGCAATTAATTGTGATTAATCGACAGCACATTATAATATAATATTATATAATATAATATAATTAATGTATAAATTAATATACATTTAAAATTATAATTTATTATATTTTTATTATAATTTTTATATAATAATACTTCTCTCTCATAAAATTATCCTCTCATCTCATTTCCAGTCTCTCATGAAATTATTAAATATATTTAAGACACATCTAAACACTCATACTAAAAATAACTTATTAATGTGATAAAGAAGCCATATTATTCCTTTTACAAATTTTTTTCTCTACTAGAATAGGTTCGGTTCAAAACATTTCAGGCATTGTTGCAGCTCCTCTCTTGCCAGTCTGTCAGTAAGGCTCGGTTTAGTTCCCATCTGTCTCTATGAAGCCCCTCGTTCTGAAAAGCACAATGTGCTCTGATTGGTCGGCTGATTCAGTGTGTTGTGATTGGTCAACTGCTTAGAGCGTATTTGGGAAATGTCACGCCCCTTAGCATAACCGTGATATATACTTACTACTTACTGACTCAACCAGGTCGAGCCCCCTTTTTTTGCGTATGTTTTGTACAAGAATTATTTAAATGAGAAATATTATGACGTGTTTGTTGCCGGAAGAAAACTCAAGACTACAATCAAAGCATTTCAGGGATTTTAGAAACAGTGTTACAGATATAGAGAATAACTCCTGCTGGAGGGACTTTGTGTCTTGTAATTTTTTTTTTTTTTTTTTTTTGCCGTTTTGGCTCTATAGTGCAGAATATTGGATTAAAGAAATGAAAGTTAAAGTAGTTAAATGCATGATCTGGTCATGTAAATATAGTGCTGCTGTTTCCCAGTGTGAGATACAACCTTCATGAGTTCCTGAATTTTCAAACCTGGGTTTGATGGCTTGGACAATTTGGTCAAAATAATATATTCCTGTGTTACTCTAATACACATAATTATTTAATTTGGACATAAATTAGACAGTAGTCAAGAGGAGGAGGCTATTAAACTCCATGAGTTTATGTATATTTTATGAAAATAATGGGATGAACGATTCAAATTGCCTGTCAACCCTCTAAATTGCACACAAGGCTGATGGGCGCTCATGACAGCCGCAAGTCTCGCAAAGATTATGCAAGATGAAATAATCATGGGGAAAAATCCTGATGAGAAAGTGTGTGTGTTCAGTCTCAACGTGTTCAACACACACACACACGCACACACACACACGATTCAGATATGATGATCTATACAAAGTAATTGGTGTTGTCACACAGGATTTACACTTTCTAACGAACGAAAGCGTAATTATGCTGATGCACGGAAGTTAGCCAATCATGACCGAGCTCTTTCACATGTAGATGATTTAAAGGGACAGACCAGTATGTTAAAGTGCAGCATGAGATCAATTGTTCTTATGAATCATTTATTGGTGCATACCCCTCCTGTCAAATCATAAGGCTTCATTCACTAATGTCCACTTTTCAAAATCCAATCAATTCTTAATGGATAAAATTAAGTCCCATCGTACTTTTTTGCCAGTTAAATATCCAGAATCACTCGAAAATGTCATATTATTATAGCCAAAATGACTCTCCAACAGCATTTAATTTTAACTTCAATACAAAGGGTCAGAAAGAGGGTCGTGGGAAACTAAATAAAATTTGTTTTGTGCTATTAATAAAGAAATCTTGACTAACATTACTAGCGGGGGAAAATCTTAACTGAATTCAGTACATACAGAAAGGTAACCAAAATTTAGACACAGCCATTGGTGTATATGGCCACCCTTTGTGCATGTTCCTCTCACACCTCCCTCGACTGTCTGTCAGAGTAACGGTAGGGCGCGATGGGGAAGGAAGTGACCTTTAGCGATGCTGGTGGAATGCTGCAAGGTTAATGGGTTAACAGTGTGTGCTTGGAAATGATATTGGGGGAAAAGGAAGAGAGGCACATTCATGAATCATTGTGAATGTCACAATCAAAAAAGTGGCAAGAGCTGACTGATATTTTAATATTCAGGGTGTAACGGTACATGTATTTTTCCCAAACCCGTCATGGTATGGACGTCACGCTTTAGTGCATACAGTCAGACAACGAACACAGTCAGTCACAGGCGATCCGATCCACACTCCAATTCAGAAGGGGGCGTACTCGTTAATTCAATGCTGTTTGCAAACCGCCACAACAGGAAAAGAGCATTAGAAGAGACGGTCTATGCACTAACCCAAGGATTCCTGACCTGGTGTGCACAAAAGACAATACGGCTCTTGTCCTTGATGTCACCATACAATACAAGATGGCACTGGACACTCTACAGCGGGCAGCTGTAGAAAAAGTTAACCACTACCAACTGATCGCGTCTCAGATTGCCACTAGGCTGGGGGTTACAAGAGTTAAGGTCATGGGGTTCCCTGTGGGAGCGAGGGGAAAGTGGCCTGCCTGCAACAACAAAGTTTTGACCGAACTCAGGTTGTCAGTAGGCCATAGGGCGTCTTTTGCAAGGTTGGTGAGCTGGAGGTCGCATATATGATTCAGTTAAATAAATGTGCCATGTATGTTGATTATGTTTAAGCAATGTCATAGTACCTTAAACGGATTTAAACTACTTTATTAATAGCTTGCAGCTTGGCGTGCTACATATTCAAATTTCTTACTCCAGTAATTTCCAGGAGTCTGGTTGCACAGACTGAGGATGCCAGGACACAAAGTAATTTTTACAAGGTACATACTGCTGCAATGCACACTAGTGTACTTTTATTTAAGCAGAATATCTCAAACGGAGAAAGTGTGTGTGACATGGTTGCCAGATTGCAAGGGTTAAAGGGATCATCGGATGCAAAATTCACTTTTATATGTTTGCAGTGTGTGTACACAACAACCCTACAAATGATAAAAATCCATTCACTCCTTTTTTTTAATCCTCAAAAAGCCTAAACGCTCTCAATCAAGCCATTTTAATTTTCTGAGCAATATGATGTCATATTGCTCATGCTCTGCCCACGACCGCTGACAGACTGTCCCATATTAGCATATTTCCACCCTCAGCCAGTTGTAAACTGTCCAGCAAAGCAGCACTTCACGTGTCTACAAGCCCCACGGAAGAGATGGGTGGGGTGAGCAGTAGCTCATTATCATTTAAAGAGACATGGACCTAAACGGGTCGCTGTGAACAGAGCTTTTAACCAAATTATGTTATAGACTTTACATGAAGACCCTAAAGAATCATACCACCTTGTGGAAAATGGGCATCCGTGACTCCTTTAAGTAAAACACTGGGCAGAAAATATATCTTTTTAAGAAAATGCTCTGATTGGGGGATTTAAACCCTTCACATCTGGCAAACGCAAGCAAGCATGAACTCTCATAGAGGCTTGTCTCCTCTTTTGAAAACAGATTTTGGTAAAGTCTTTATTTTCAGCTACATTTTAGTCTTGTCTTTTTTTATCAGTGATATTGCATGTTGATATAGTCACAGTTATGGTTTAATGACATTGGTGTCGTCTCGTCATCGGCTCATCTTAGTTATGGAAAAAAAGGTCATCAACGAACATTTTTAATCATAGACTTCGTAAATGAACTTGACACTAATCAGAATGCTCAGGTTAGATTACGTAAAACAACCTTCTGTCTTGTTTGCTTGTTAAACAGCCAACCAATATGTACTCACTCTCGACGACAGCCACTGATGCCGATTCAACATGTTGAATCGGACGTAGAGGTCCCGTACAAACTCGAACAGTGGTTTGACATGTCAGCCAGACGGTCTCTTCCTGTCTAAGTTGGTGTTTTATGGCCAGAGTAGGTCGTAAAGTAGATCTGACTTAATGCCAATAACCAAATAACTAGGGTGCCAGTGAGTCACTAGCATGGTACCTTAGGCCTCAACACTATCAGATATAAACATGCCTGTTAGTATTCAAAAGGAGTCCCTGGTGTGCCTGGTGATCAGGAAGGAAGGGACAAGATGCAATTTGTCTTCCAAATGAGTCCCATCTGATAAAAAAAGACCCAATAACACTGACAAACGAGAGAAAAACCTATCTGATTAAATCCATTCAACTACTTTCATTTAATTAAAGACAGGATTTTTGTCACGGGCCGTGTGCAAGATTTCTGTGGGTTTTGTTTCAGAGTGTCAAGTCTGATCAGATATGAAATATTACGTTTTAGAGGAAAACAATACTCCAGTCAAACAGGGATTTAGTCAATGAAGTCAAGGTACGCATTGGTGAAAAATGACCCATAAACCTCTTTATCCACTGACCCAAAACTACCATTTCCTTTCGTATGCGGTTTTCTAAAGTAGGATAGTATGGATGATATTTTGATATCTGTGCAGAGACCAAACAACAGCTTCCACCAATCAGGATTCAAGAGCATCAAATGGGCGAGATAATATGTTATGACCGATTCACAAATGACCTCAACGCGATAACACTCTTGCGTACTTGCGTACTTCTCACAAGAGGTGAGAAATCATTTGACACGTGGTGTCAACCGAACGCCACACTTTGAGGGTGAAACACAGTCATGGTGAGTTTTACGAATTGACTGTGGTTCAAGTAACTTTAGAGGTCACAAAAAACATATTACACTGCAGTGGTTAAGACCAGGACCCTGATTCGATGTCTGCTCTAACAATTAAATGTGTGGTGAACTGTGTACTTATATGATCGAAATATGATGGGCGGAAAGTTATTTGACAGGAAGACAGTTTAAACCTTTTGACTGTAAGACTTTCTGTCAAAGTAGACATAAAAAAAAAGTATGTTTTGAAATCATAATGGAATATGATACTCAAGATGTCAAGTGCATAATACAGTGGCTCCACCAAGTATTTGGATGCTGAAGTCACACATAATAATGTAAGAATGTGACTGCATGAGATACAAAAAAAAATTAAAACCAAGTGTAATTTATTTTAAAGAAAGCGCACACGAAAAACAAATAAATGTGTTGTTTTCAAATGGTAAAAACAAAATGTTGCATGTAATAATTCTTTATGAACAAAAATTCACCATCATCATCATCATCATCATCATCTAATTAATTACTGCTTTTAATCACTTAAAATAGAATCTCTTCACAAAATAACATGAATATGTATTAATATATTGTATATTAATACTGTATTATATATTAATACATGTAATAAATCAATTTACAGTATTATATTCATTATTAATAATTATCAAAATATATACCATCATTTATAATAATACTTTGATAAAAAGTCATTGTTTTAATATTACTATTATGTTTCACTACTATTAGCAATAGCACTACTATTACTTAAAATAAAATGTATGTTATTTTATTAAATTAAACTCATTTAAAATATTATATTTTTATTAATAATTATCAAAAAATACTGTTATTTATAATAATATTTAATTAGAATAAGATTAAACATTTCTGGAAAAATATTTGTTTGCAGATGCAACCAATGCATTTTTATGCTATGCAATTACATGGATCCATTTTTAAGAATAACCTAATTGTCCAAATACTCATTGGTTCTGTTTTACATAATTAATTATATAAAAGAATTAACTTATTTAGCATTTCAAATCTTTCATGTTTCAAATTCTGTCCTTTTCACCATTCATTCGCTCAGGTTTCTCATGATCATAACAGGTTAAAGTCCCCCTGTAGTCAATAGTTTATTCCTTAAAACTGATATTTGATCACCAAAATGACATATTTACTGGGGGTTTCCTGTGAAAAAAAAAAAAAAATGTCTTTGTGCCTTAAAATAGCTTGAATGTAACTCTACACCCTTGCTTCATTTAGTATACCAGGGGTCATGAATATGCAAATTAGTCCCACCCCCACTCACTCACAGAAGCCCAGAAATACCAGTCGGCCAACTTACTGAGGTAAATGCTGCACAATGGCGTGCTTTACAACGTCAGACACAAAACAGTAATTAATATTATCATCCTTTTGCTTGACTACGTTATTAAACTGCTAATAATGTGTTGCTAATGTTACACAAACCATGTTCCCGTTTGCCATCATTCAGTATCAGTCAGTATCCTTAGAAACACTTTGAACAACGTCAGTGGAGAAAGGCATATAGTTCATCATAACATTGTATACATAATTCACCTGCTATATTGCTAAATCTACCCCATTTTTCATATACAAAAAAAAAAAAATACCAGTATGGCTTCTCTTGAGACTCCCTCCACTGCTTCAGAGAATAGTTAATGATATGCTAAAGCCCACCGTGAAGTTGACGTGATTGGTTGCAAGTTTGTTTGTGACATCAGAAACACCAGCAATTTCAAACCACGTTTTTGAGACTGCCTTTGGTTCACTGCAGTTTTAAGGAGAAAATACTCAACAATGGTGTTGACATGAATTTGCACATGGTTTGTAAAAACACCACATAGACACTTTAACTTGGCTCACTGGCACAAAACCTCAAAGTAACAAATAATCTCTCAGCACAAATATGAACACAAATTTACAAAGAGCCTCACAGAAGCACACAAGAAACGGCACATTTCCCCACACATAGAGAATGTGTCTCTCGCATGCATGACCTGCTCATCTGAGCTCCATGGCGAGAATTAATTGCAGGTGCATAGAATCTGTCACTATCAATTCCCCTCCATTCCCGACCCGATCCCACACCGCCTGTACCGTAACACAAACCAGTGCTGCTGCTATCATACCAGTCAAAATGAATCAGTTCCAACCACCAGAGAGGGAAATCTTTCACTGCTGCAAATATCCCAGCGACTCTCATTCACTGCTTAACTGCAGCAGTGGAGCGGACCTTTTATTAGCAGAGGGTAAGAAATCAATGGCTTATAAAACAGAAACCAACCATTTGAATTTAATTAATAGCTATTTTATTGATTATTCGTCTGTATTTGGGACACATTTATCACAAAAGAAACCTGATGAAAAGGACAGAGGAAGGCAGAGAGTGAGAAGTAACTAAATTTGAGAGAAGGCAGCTCTAAACCCCCCTCATCTCTTTTTGGGGAAGATTACAGCACAATACATCTGCCAACCACGCAAAAGAAACGCACTACCGTGACCCAAATACAGCCCTGCCGTGCTCTGATTGGCTGGCGGAGTGCAGCTGAGGGGCGGAACTTTTCCCTCTCACATCAGCAACTTAATAATTTACCATTTTATGTAACCGATGAGGGATTCTGGGCTCATCATTTGCAGTATAAGATCATTTCAACACCCCCTTCCTGAATCTCCTCAGAGCGGTGAGGATAAGGAGCTGAAATCAGACGAGGAAGTTGCTTCCAAAGTTTCAGCGTGACGCATGAGATTTACGCAGAGGAACGTCTCAATCAAAGCAGCATGAGGCAGAACATGTCAAGTTCTTTGTGGCAGTACACCTAAAAAACCAAACAACCCATGACGGGTGGGGAATCTGCATGTGCTTGTACTTGCTCCTCTTCCTGCTGATTTCCTGAGCTCTATAAAACGCTCCCTCAGCTCCACTGCTAACGCAAACACTGCTAAACCACACAGTCAACAACAAAAACGCCCCAGGACAACTTCAGTAAACTGGCGCATGAGTGCTTGGAAAAAAGCTGCTGTCTGGTATAAAGGCTACTAACTAGTTTCAAACAAAATCATTTCCAAAACTAGTTAGTTTTGAGTTTGTTTTCGGGAGTTCGTTCCAGGCCCCGGGTGGTAAACGCCTTCGAACTGCCATTGGTCCATGGCGATTATGTAATAGTTGGGTGTGGCTCTGAGGCTCTGCTTTCTTTGACACCGAGATGATCTTGAGCTCAGACGTCTGCGAGTGAAAAGACTAGAGATCTGCTTTATAGTAGAAACTGAAGTGTAATTTTAATTGAAAGCGACACTGACACTGTTTTTTCATGTTTAATACTGTAAAAATTTTTGGTTTCAAGCAATCTGTTGTATAAACAGCAATATAAATAAACATTTCGTGACTTTGCTGAAGTGCTAAATTGCAGTGCTTGTGCAAACATCCATATTGCTATGATCAGATGCTTTCTTAACTGCCGTTTTCTAACCACTGTTATTTTTGTTGCATGTTTATTTTGTTATTGAAAGGAAAGCGTGAAGCACATATTTACATATTCATCTAAACCGCAAAGTGGGCAGCGTTGGGATGTTCGCTCACAGTAAAAGATATTTAGAACTTTTTTACCCCTAAACGAAGAACTTCAAGTACTTTGCTTCACTTTTCGGGTTCGTACCTGTAAAGTACCCTGCTTACCACAATTTCACAAAGTAGTACATGTTTCAGGTTCTGTAATAACATTTTAGAGATACACTCTAAAATATGCTGGGTTGTTTGAACCCAAATTTGAAAAGCTATACATTTGTAACCCTACGATTGGGTTTGTCTAGCCTGGATGCCAGCCGAACTTAGCCCCGCCCACAACATTTGAGGTTGGGCAGTTTGGTCTGGACTTGCTCCATTGTGGAGTAGCTATGCCCGAACAGAAGCCGTTCGGACCAATCAAATTTCAGGACAGGCTTTATACGATGATGGACAGATGATCAACAGTAACGTAATCATCCACGTCACCAAAGAGCGCTTGGGTTGAATTCGTTCTAATCCTAAACGGAGAACTTCGTATATGCATTCACCTTTACTATTTCTCTCTAAAATGATGATCATGTTGGCAAGTACTCTGTGTATCTTTAAATTCTTTTACAACACTGGCAAAGATCGTTTACACTCATCATCTTCTACTTCTTCCAGTGTGCGTGCAGTTGAGTTCTGTTGACAACTTTAGTGATGTGTAGTTCATGAACGATTCGTTCTTTTTGAACTAATCTTTAATATGACTCGGGAACAACGAGTTCTCAGAGAGCGATTTGTTCATTTTGTGTTGACCGTGCATGCGCTTACATGCCATCGGTTCTGTACAGGATCTTCTGCATTCAGCCTATGGGGCTGTTAGTTGGTGAACCAATGACTCAAACCCGAAGACTCGAGAGATGAACTAATCAATTCTGTTTTCGGGACTGCATGCATTGCATATGGGGCTGTCACAGCCCGGATCAGACACTGGTGACGGAACTAACGACTCAAACCCAAAGACAGGAGAGGTGAAACGTTACTATTTCCAGGGAACAGATGTGATTAAATAGAAAGAACGACTCTGATTCGGAGGTGCTTTTAAAGAACTAACTGAAGACCCAGCTAAGCATTTAATGAATCATTTCTTTCTTAAAGTTTGGCCTTGGCTGCATTAGCTTATCATTTATTTTTTATTCCAAATGTGATAAACGTTTGCATAAGTACTAGATGTGTTGGGGAATTTAATATGAGACATATTAATTATATTCTGCTGAAATGAATAAAATGACTTGGAAAAAAAGATTTTGCTGAACGAGATTCAAAGATCCGAGTCTGTAAAATGATCCGAACTTCCCACTGCTATGCGTCGCTCAACATACGTCACTTACTCCGTTGCTCTGATTGGTTGTAGGTCTATCCAATTGAGTGCAGAGGGATTTTCTTTCCTCGTTCGGTTGAAACGCCCCATAATCACAGCCCAATGGAGCAGTATCAGACTCATATTCTGACTAGAATTGAGTATGACGACATCAGGCTAGGGTTGGTCCATATTTGACCCTAATTTGGGTTAAAACAGCCCAGCATTTACTAAACATTGTACTACATTGTACTAAAACATACAATAAATGTGGTGAAAAACATGAAGGTCCACCTCTAAACCTAACCATCAGGGGGCATAACCAGATCATACGAAAACAAACCAATGAGATTGTACAAATTCATATGAATTCACCATCATATGAATTCCCAAACATATTTTTTCCATCTCATATTTATTTACATTTATTCATTTTGCAGATGCTTTTATCCAAAGCGACTTACAGCTGAGGAATACAGGAAGCAATCCGTCATGAAGAGGCGAATTATCACAAAAAGTGCTCAAAACACTAAGTTTCAGACATTGCTTAGAGTAGCATAAGCTAGAATCTTTCTTTTATTCTGGAATACTGAAAGTCTATTAACAGTTTTCAATACATTACTGACATTGCGGTTTCACTCAATAATGCATGTGCAGTATCTCAAAAAAGTTGGGACAAGGCCATGTGGGACAAGGCCTCTTCTTTTTATAACAGTCTGCAAACGTCTGGGGACTGAGGAGACAAGTTGCTCAAGTTTAGGAATAGGAATGTTGTCCCATTCTTGTCTAATACAGGTTTCTAGTTGCTCAACTGTCTTAGGTCTTCTTTGTCGCATCTTCCTCTTTATGATGCGCCAAATGTTTTCTATGGGTGAAAGATCTGGACTGCAGGCTGGCCATTTCAGTACCCGGATCCTTATTCTACGCAGCCATGATGTTGTAATTGATGCAGTATGTGGTCTGGCATTGTCATGTTGGAAGGTGTTCCCTGTTCGGAATGCAAGGTCTTCCCTGAAAGAGACGACGTCTGGATGGGAGCATATGTTGTTCTAGAACTTGGATATACCTTTCAGCATTGATGGTGCCTTTTCAGATGTGTAAGCTGCCCATGCCACACGCACTCATGCAACCCCATACCATCGGAGATGCAGGCTTCTGAACTGAGCGCTGATAACAACTTGGGTTATCCTTGTCCTCTTTAGTCCGGACGACATGGCGTCCCAGTTTTCCAAAAAGAACTTCAAATTTTGATTGGTCTGACCACAGAACAGTTTTCCACTTTGCCACAGTCCATTTTAAATGAGCCTTGGCCCAGAGAAAACGCCTGCGCTTCTGGATCATGTTTAGATATGGCTTCTTTTTTGACCTATAGAGTTTTAGCCGGCAACGGCGAATGGCACGCTGGATTGTGTTCACCGACAATGTTTTCTGGAAGTATTCCTGAGCCCATGTTGTGATTTCCATTACAGTAGCATTCCTGTATGTGATGCAGTGCCGTCTAAGGGCCCGAAGATCACGGGCATCCAGTATGGTTTTTCGGCCTTGACCTTACGCGACGAGATTGTTCCAGATTCTCTGAATCTTTGGATGATGTTATGCACTGTAGATGATGATAACTTCAAACTCTTTGCAATGTTTCTCTGAGAAACTCCTTTCTGATATTGCTCCACTATTTTTGGCCGTAGCATTGGGGGAATGGGTGATCCTCTGCCCATCTTGACTTCTGAGAGACACTGCCACTCTGAGAGGCTCTTTTTATACCCAATCATGTTGCCAATTTACCTAATAAGTTGCAAATTGGTCCTCCAGTTGTTCCTTATATGGACATTTAACTTTTCCGGCCTCTTATTGCTACCTGTCCCAACTTTTTTGGAATGTGTAGCTCTCATGAAATCTAAAATGAGCCAGTATTTGTCATGACATTTCAAAATGTCTCACTTTCAACATTTGATATGTCATCTATATTCTATTATGAATAAAATATAAATTTATGAGATTTGTAAATTATTGCATTCCTTTTTTATTCACAATTTGTATAGTGTCCCAACATTTTTGGAATCGGGTTTGTAAGTCAAGAGATCTATTACAGTTTGTAATTTATATATGAAATTGTAATTAATAAATTAAATCCTGACTAAAATATTATAGATTCAAATAAACATTACAGAATAGAGAAAAGATGAATGTCTTGCACAAGGGCACCATGGCGATGATGGCTTATCAAACCCGTAACCTTCAACTTACCCAGCCTTCAGCTTTAACCTACACAACACCACCACTTCTGATCTCTATATTTGAAACGAGGGCATACTTTAGCTTATGACATCACTTTGATACCATCTGTACATTCATAGTGTGAGTCACCATATAAGTTATGAATACATCTGACTGCGGAGCTTCATGGTAAAGCTGAAAGTCATCTCAATATCTCTCTGTTCTGCTGCGCTGCTGGAGTCATCACTTCCTGTGAGTCACCAACTGAAAGAGAGCGATAAAGAGCCAGAGCGCAAGAGAGAAATAGAGGCCAGAAGGCGCAGGAGGGGGAAGAAACTTCCTGAGCTTTTCATTCATAAAACGCTGCAGTGCAGCACGCACTTATGCCCGCGGGCTGGAGTGGCGGAACACAAGCGAACGGGTGTGAAATCGATAGCGTGCAGCAGGCAAAAAGAGTATTAGATGACATCCAAATGAAGCAGCCAAGCTGCAGAGTTTAAGGCTGTGTTCCAAACCCTAGCGAGCAGCCCACCTAGGAAACATCTAAAGGCAACACAGCAAACAGCAGACAGCAAAGTTATGCTCTCTTACGAGATATACAAATGTGCTAAAGTTGCTGTTGCCTTTGGCTTTTGGCTTGCTCAGTTGGGGACACTTAAATTTCAACTATATTACTGATCTGCCCGCATTGACACTATATGATAATTGAAATTATCTGGATAACAGAACCGTTGTCACCAGAGCGACTGTACAGCCGAATCAAATTCTGTTGCATTATTTTCCTGTTAACACTGTGAAGCTGCTTTGAAACGATTGGACTTGTAAAAAGCGCTATATAAATAAAGGTGATTTGATTTGATTTGATTTTAAAGCTATGTGTCGTCTTGGTTAAAATCATAACTAAGGTCATATTTCTTACTAGCTCAAAAATTACCTCCTTGTATGTATATGAATGAAAGGTACATTATTTAACTTACAAATCATTATTACATGGGTCAATGATGGTGTGTGATGCTCATTTTTCTGCCAGGTCTATTCATTTACAAACATAAAAGAAACTGAATAAACCTTGTCTGTGATGATCATGTTGTTAATTTCTGAATTAATAATTATTCTGATATTTTGGATTCAATTCTCAGAAAAAAAAAAAAAAAAAAAAAAAAAAAAAAAAAAAAACATTAAAGGGATAGTTCACCCAAAAATGAAAATTAGCCCATGATTTACTCACCCTCGAGTCATCCTAGGTGTATATGACTTTCTTCTTTATATGACTTTCTTCTTTCAGACGAATACAGAGTTATATTAAAAAAGTCCTGGCTAATATTTTCAAGGATAACGTGAAAATATTTCTTGATAATATTATTTGATAATGTCAAATAACGTGCTCCACACGGCTCCGGGGTTTTAATAAAGGCCTTCTGAAGCGAATCGATGCGTTTGTGCAAGAAAAATATCCATATTTAAAACTTTATGAAGTAAAGTTTCGGCCGATCGACTTGCATAAAAAACATCTAAAAAAAATAAAATAAAAAATTACACGCACATTACATGCATTTACTATAGAAAGCAACTATCAAGCAATTAAGTAACCTAACCTAAAACAAACCTTAAACCTATATAGTAAGTACATGTTATTAATTAATATTATTCCATATGTTTTGCATAATTACACTGTAACAAAGAAACCTTAAAATAAAACCGTATATTAAAATATCATATTACTTTTTATGACTAGGAAGGTTAGTTCAGGTAGTTCAGGGCATACAAATATTTAGAAAATTAATAATTCATGATTTCAAAACTTTAAGACAAACTTTAAAACAAAAATGAAGATGTGTACACTCACATGCATTTAAAAAGTAATGAATATATGTTGTAAACCTTTTGGCTGGCATGAAAACAAACTTTTTAAAACGTGTTTCAAAGTTTTTGCAAATGATACCATTATCTCCTCTGTGTAAACCTCAAAAACGCCAATTTGCTCAAACATCTTGCGGATGTTTATTATGTGTTCAGTCTATAGGCGCGTATTGTTTCTTTACAAAGTTACATTGCCATCTACTGGCCTGGCATGAATAATACAGCAATTTTTGTCATTTTTGCAGATCCTTGTGAATGGGTTCATTATGATAAACGAAAAACAAACATTGAATACAAAGAGCACATTTCTATGAACTTTGTAAGTGTTTTAAATGACATTTTCTTAAAAAAATAAAAAAATAAATAAAACAAAGATTTATTTGTCATCAACTTTTAGGGTCCTCCATTTTACAGACTGCTGTGTTTTTTGTTTTTGACCTCATAGTTCTCTGCATTTCAAGTCAACAGTCGAAAGAGAATTACAAAGTAAAGAGAAATGTCCATCATAAAACTATATTTAATCAAAAATATGGTCACACTTTATATTAGGTGTCTTTAACTACTACGTACTTAGGTATGGTGTACATTTGGGTAACACTTTATTTCACAGTCCTGTTCCCTATGTACATACTATGTACTTGCTATATTAATTACAAAACTGGGTAATAACTAGGTACCAACCCTGAATCTACCCCTAAACCTAACCTTAAGCCATGTACACTGTAAAAAACAATTGCTGGTTTAACTTAAAGTATAAATAACCTGGTTGCCTTAAAATAGTGAGTTCATTTAAATAAAAGTTAAATGAACAATGAGTTAATACAACAAAGGGCATTGGTTTAATTAACAGAAACTCAAAAAAATCTGAACCACATTATCGAAGTTGATTTGACAAAAGAAAAAAAAAAGGTGTGATAAATCATGAAAATATTTTTTTTACAGTGTAGTTAGCTTATATTATCCAGTACTTTCTTATGCAAGTACATGCTCTGCAAGTACACATGCTGTAAAATAAAATGCAACCAACATTTGTGCTGCTATTGAGATTGGGATACGGGTACATTTAGGGGCAGGTTTGGTGGTATGGTTAGGTGTAAGGTGTAAGGGAAGGGTCAACAGAAATCAATAACAGTATTTTTAAAAGTAAAATTAAGTACATGTATGTAGACAATAAGTGCATTGTATCAAGTGTTTCATTTAAATGTTACTACATAAAGTAGTAAAGACACTTAATATAAAGCAAGACCAAAAATATTGATAAAAAAAAAAAAAGCATGCATGATTTAAGCAGAAATGTCAACCAGTTTTTGTGTGGCATCTGATAGTCTACTCCTCAAATGAAAGGAAGGTTAATTTAAGTGACATTGATCATTGCTGTCATTTTAGGCTAGGCTGAATCTCACAGTCGCTACTTTCATAATCACTAGTTCAAACCAAAAATAACTGACCACAGCAGCTTTATTCCCTGCATTACAAAAATCCTACTTAGAAGATTCATTTTTCCTCTGTATTACATCATCTTTTAATTACATTTCAGTATTTGCATGGGGTTTTAGCACTCTCGGAGCAGAGCTTATCAGGTGAGCTGCTCTCATAACGGAATCTGTTTGAATAACGACAACTGAAGTCTCACCCTGCTCGCTTAGACATCAAAAATAATCATTGGAGCCGTGGCCTACTGGTTTGCTGTGACACACTGAGCTGTGGTGATTATGTGGAAAAAATTAGTATGAATCTGACTTAAGACATACAATATATTGCCAAAAGTATTGGGACACCCCAAAAAAAAAAATTTGAATTCAGATGTTCCAATCACTTCCATGGCCAAAGGTGTATAAAATCACGCGCCTAGTCATTATAACAAAGTGGCAATTGGGAACAACAGCAACTGGCCATGTAAAATCACAGAGCAGGGTCAGCGCCTGCTGAGGTGCACAGTGCGCAGAAGTCGCCAACTTTCTGGAGTCAATAGTTACAGACCTCTAAACTTTGTGTGGCCTTCAGATTAGCTCAAGATCAGTGCATAGAGAGCTTCATGGAATGGGTTTCCATGGCCGAGCAGCTGCAGCCAAGATTTACATTGCCAAGTGCAATGCAAAGCATCGGATGCAGTGGTGTAAAGCACACCGCCACTGGACTCTAGAGCAGTGGAGACATGTTCTCTGGAGTGACGAATCAAGCTTCTCTGTCTGGCAAGCCGATGAACGATTCTGGGTTTGGCGGTTGCCAGGAGAATGGTACTTGCCTAACTGCATTGTGCCAAGTGTAAAGTTTGGTGGGGGGGGGGATTATGGTGTGGGGTTGTTTTTCAGGGGTTGGGCTTGGCCCCTTAGTTCCAGTGAAAGGAACTCTTAATGCTTCAGCATACCAAGACATTTTGGACAATTTCATGCTCCCAACTTTGTGGGAATTGTTTGGGGATGGCCCCTTCCTGTTCCAACGTGACTGCGCACCAGTGCACAAAGCAAGGTCCATAAAGACATGGATGAGTGAGTTTGGTGTGGAGGAACTTGACTGGCCTGCATAGAGTCCTGACCTCAACCCGATAGAACACCTTTTGCGAGCCAGGCCTTCTCATCCAACTCATTGCCTGACCTCACAAATGCGCTTCTAAAAGAATGGTCAAAAATTCCCATAACCACACTCCTAAACCTTGTGGAAAGCTTTTCCAGAAGGGTTGAAGCTGTTATAGCAGCAAAGGGTGGGCTAACTCCATATTAATCCCTACGAATTAAGAATGGGATGTCATTAAAGTTCATGTGCATGTAAAGGCAGGCATCTCAAAACTTTTGCCAATATAGTAGACTGAATCTAGATGCTCTTCCTCCACCATTTCCTCTTTTCTGACCAGGAAATGTGGCACAAAGATATTTAAAATCATCATTCAAGAACTTTTCGTGAAATTTTAAGTTGTAAAATAACCTAAAACTTTCCAATTACCATTTGTCCTCAGTTGCTTTTGGGGGAAATGTCATATTTTATGTCTTATTCTATCTGTATCTGCCCTAACCAACCCACACTTTCATCTGCAGTAACGGTATTAGAGCAAACACACAGGTAAACACAAGCGCTCTAATCTCTGACTGTGATTGACGCCACTCACAGCAAATCCTGACTCCTAATCTGAGGTGCACAGGCGAAGCGCCTCAATGAGGCCGAGAAACAGCGGCGCTATTTATAGAAACACCATTTCACACACTCTTCCTCGTCACTCCTCTGCCTCAGTCCTGTGAGAAACACTTGTACACACATGCGCAAGCCCATGCTGATCATAAACTCTCTCTCTCTCATGCAAAACTACACCGGGCTCCCAAGGACACTTTGTTCTCTCGGGTTTTAATATCCCCTTTTGTTCTTTTATCAAGTGTATAAAATAGGCCATTTTGCTCTTATTGAGACTGTTTTTAACTCACCCACATTATGCACTGAATTCCAGTACATAATCTCCGATTGGATATCAGAAGTTAAAGTGAACAAAAATATGCAAACCCACATACTCAGATATCCTGTGCTTAGGCATACAGTCACTGTCATTTTGCAACTATATCATATTGCAATCAATCATATAGTATTATACAGTAATAATACCAGTCCTCCAACTTGATCTGGCTGTTTGTAGACAAAAAAAAAATACTGTCCAAATTAGGCTCTTCAAGTGAAAACATACTGCACAGAAAACCTGGCACAGAAAGACTGTGCTGCTTAAAGTGAACAAAACAAGTCGTGGTAATATCTTGTAGTCTAATATAATAGTCTTGTAGTCTATGTAGTCTTGTAGTCTAATATAATTTTAATCAGAATGATAATTCTCTAAAGAAAACTGCAGTTGGCAAACTGATGTCCAGATATGCCGCCAGTGACAGCATGACGGAGTGATTTATTTCTCTGTCTGTCATATTCTCATTTTTTTTTCTCCACAAGATTCAGACACTATGAACACCCGGAGACTGTCCCCTGCAGAGTGTCCTTGAGCAATACACAAAAACTGGCAGTTTGCATCATTATTTTGAGCAAATCTCAAGTTAGATTAAAAAAACAACAACTCATAAATAATTTGTTCTAAAAGAGTGGGATTCTAAAATAAAATAAATTGATTAAATTAAATCTAAGTTTACCTAAACGAATCAAACAAAGCGAAAAACAATGCACAAAACATGGGGCCAGACGACAAAGTGTGCCTAGCCTAGCCCTGTCTGGCACACCCCACCAAATCAGACAAAACAACAGAGACTGGGGTGCAAATTGCGGCACCACATGCCACATGTAGGGCAAGATAAAAGAAAGGCAAAAAGAGGCTAATACCACATCTACTCGTGGTGAGTGAGCACAGAGGGGTGAAAATGTGTGTGTTAGTATATGTGCGTGTCAGCGCTGGGTGTGACGTGATGCCACCTGGCCCAGCCGCCATCTCAGCATGGCATCAAGGATGTGAGCAAGCAGCTTGCTGTGGAGAGAGACTGAAAGGAGAAGGTGATCAAACAACCCAGAGAGATGAGAGACCATGCTCTTCCACACCGATGCACTACAAAGCAAACCTCAATGATCTTAAAACATGATTTACACTGGCCAAGGTGTTAAAGATGGACCTGACATCAAAGATGGAGTGGCCTTTCATTTAGAAATAGCAGAGAAGATGTTCTTGTTGGACTAACATGACCACTGATGCACCCGCTGAGAATCGGTTCCTCTGCACAGCATCTTCAAGTGCACCAACCTTTCATCTCCTAACATCTCATTCGTCTTATTACCCCTTAAATATGTTGTCCAATCCAATCGATACCTTCTGCTGGCCAAACAGACACTCATAGGCCTACATGTGGGCAACACAAAAGAGTTGTAAAGAAGACCCTGTAAAGAAGAGCTAAAAGAAGGCTGTCTGCTTCTCAAAGATCACATCAGAAAAGTCACATCAGACCAGACAAACGGTGAGCAAATCAATGCATTAGGAGCTCATCCTGACATACGGGTGCTTTGAAGTTAAATCCATTTGATGTACGCTTAAAGGGTCAGAGTGTAGCACCTTTGTTCCCAGTCAGGGTGCAATTCCCGCTTTCAAATCCCATCTAGGATCTTCCAAGGCCAAACTAAACTAGATTTTGTATTACACTTACAACTGTTTTTAGACACTACAGTACTATAGTTCATATCAATATACCATGGTACGTCTGTGTATGTGGGTGCATATACGCAATATCATTAGCAACTGAAGGTTTTATGGCGGCATTCCATAACATGAGCAGTTCGAAGTGTTAAATGTAAATTCAAAACATGTCATTTTAAAATATTAACCAATTATGAAAGCTATTGTTGCTTAATTTACTGTTTTAATAGGTTAGAATGCAAATTGGAAGACAAATTATTGAGCAATTACTATTTATTATTCACAATTTTGAGCTTGTGGTCAATATTAATCAGCTAGCATTAAGCGTCTTAGCTGCTAATTAGAATTTAGCATTTATTAACATTTTGCTAGCTAGCTAATTAGGGCTCTTATCTCAACACTCAGTTGTAATTGATATCTGTCACTTATTTAAATGTTCACCTTTGCCACAGAATGTGGAGTGTTGCTTAATTCAATATATTTTTTCTAAATAAATAGGATTAAATCATATGGGCATTATTACAAATTGGAAACAGAGCTACTTGACTTACCCAATTATTCCTTTATGGAGATAAGAATGGCAACCAGTAGCAAAAAGCTAGCAGAACAAAAACCCTGAAAGAGCTTTAACGGCTGTTTCTCTGTGGGAAAACTAAGCGTATTTGTTCAAAACGGTGCTTTAAGCCACTGTAAGCCTGCTATACAGTTCCGTAGGAAGATATCAAGCAAGACGAATGGAGCACAGACTGTAGATTTCATTTGTGTGTTCAATATTTTTTCTAATAATTAAAACTGTCCAATGACCAAAGAAGATCTGTACACAAAGTATACAAAGGACAAAATACTCTTTAAATGAATGAAGAATCGAGTATGAAAGTTAAGAAGAAACCTATGGAGCAGCCCACACACATTTAATCGCACAAATAAATACAACTGAACAAAGAGACAATTGAAATAAACAGTGTTTTAAGATGTTCAGGCATTCAGGTACAGAAACTGTAATCAAATGTAAAATAACACTGCATTTATGAATAAAATAGACAGTAAACATTTCAAATACAAAGTTATACAGTCAAGAACAGCGAGTGAATTTTCTCTTTGACTTTTGATGTTTTATTAGCATTATTATAGGCTATAGGCAATATTAGGCTGCTGTCACTTTAAGAGCTGCACGTATCCAATATACAGCTACACATGCGTTTTAACCAACTGTGTTTACGAGGATATTTTGAAAAAGCACAGAAACTGCACAGAAAACAGAGCATGAGTCTACTCATGGCTGGTAGGGACTACAACAAGCTTCTTCACGGGTTAGTGACATCACTAACCCTAAGATTTACATAAACCCCACCCCCGGGAACAAGCAACAAAGGAGATGAGGCCATGTTGAGAAGAGGAAGAATTGTTGCAGTACAGCACATTTGGGAGTCTGCTCAAGCGGTCGCATCTGTCTTTTCACATTTATTGCAATTCAGTATGTAACAAATGCAATAGCATGTCATAAAAGCAAGATGACAACATAAGTTATAAATGTAATTAAACTAAACTATACCTATATCTTCATGCAGCACTGGTTCTGTGCATCTTACAACAGTTCCCACACAAGCGGTTTATAGATTATCATGACAGAACATGCTAATCAATGACCTGAAGATAGTTAACATGTTGTCACTTCTTCTTGAGTCTCTCCATCATTGTCCAACTTCGGTTTGAACATAAAAGGCTGAACAGTTTTTACATTTTCAGTGCG
>CM031967.1:22553155-22583155 GCA_018749465.1 Paracanthobrama guichenoti
GCCGACTGATTAAAGCTGATAGAAGAGCAACTTTGACTGAAATAACCACTCGTTACAACCGAGGTATGCAGCAAAACATTTGTGAAGCCACAACCTTGAGGCGGATGGGCTACAACAGCAGAAGACCCCATCAGGTACCACTCATCTCCACTACAAATAGGAAAAAGAGGCTACAATTTGCACAAGCTCACCAAAATTGGACAGTTGAAGACTGGAAAAATGTTGCCTGGTCTGATGAGTCTTGATTTCTGTTGAGACATTCAGATGGTAGAGTCAGAATTTGGCGTAAACAGAATGAGAACATGGATCCATCATGCCTTGTTACCACTGTGCAGGCTGGTGGTGGTGGTGTAATGGTGTGGGGGATGTTTTCTTGGGACACTTTAGGCCTCTTAGTGCCAATTGGGCATCTTTTAAATGCCACGGCCTACTTGGGCATTGTTTATGACCATGTCCATCCCTTTATGACCATCATGTACCCATTCTCTGATGGCTACTTCCATGTCACAAAGCTCAAATCATTTCAAATTGGGTTCTTGAACATGACAATGAGTTCACTGTACTAAAATGGCTCCCACAGTCACCAGATCTCAACCCAATGGTCCCTTTGGGATGTGGTGGAATGGGAGCTTTGTGCCCTGGATGTGCATCCCACAAATCTCCATCAACTGCAAGGTGCTTCCTATCAATATGGGCCAACATTTCTAAAGAATGCTTTCAGCACCTTGTTGAATCCATGCCATGCAGAATTAAGGCAGTTCTGAAGGCGAAAGGGTGTCAAACACAGTATTAGTATGGTGTTCCTAATAATCCTTTAGGTGAGTGTATATTCTATTGTGAATAAAATGTATTAAAATCTATTGTGTTTATGAGATTTGTAAATTATTGCATTTCTTTTTTGTTCACAATATGTACAGTGTCCCAACTATTTTGGAATCGGGTTTGTATTATATATTGTCCTCAATATTTTCTTTTGGTCATAAAATTTTGCTTCAAAAGTTTGGCCAACAACTGCAAAATTATGGGAGTGACAACCGCATGTAAAATAAATGTAAATTATTAATTAAACTAAAATCTAAATTATCATTCCACGTGTCACTCCTGAAACTGTAATGATTGACATGGTAAAAACCACAGAGGTGTAAAGAGTACCTGAAAACCATACTTAAGTAAAAGTACAGATTACAGCAAAAATGACTCATCACCAATTTCGATTTTGAGTACAAATCTGATTTTATACTTGCTCATACTGAAATGTAGGCCCAAAGATGCACTAGTCCTCAACATCAAAGAGACATACCAGTGAAAAATAAGAAAAAAATAAGATTTGTGAGAGCGATCATATTTAATTTCTAAAATCAAAATATTAAATAAAATCAAGGTTGACAACAGCCTCTTTTCAGCAAAAAACATATTGGAGTAAAGAGTATATAAACACTCAAAAATGTAGCCAAGTAGAGAGTAAAATTTGCTTATCTTTTATATCTGAAATAAAATAAATTTAAGTATTTTTATATTTTATTTTATTTCAGTTAATATTTACATTTTATTTCAAGTAATGATGGTTTATGGTTTAAATTTAGTTAACAATAATAATCATGACCAGTGTAGCCCAATTCCAAATTTAATTACTCATGAGCTCCTGTTCCATTCAGCTACCAGTCTGTTTTTGAATGAAAAACAAGCACAATAAAATTAAGATTTTCTTTGCCACCACGCCACCCATTTTCTCAGAGTAGGTTTAAACTTTTTATTTTATTTTTTTCAGTTTATCATGTTCCATATTCATAGATTTAATTTCCAGCATTTAAAATAAATAAATAACATTAATACCCAAATGACTTGCTTAATGGAATGCCTAATGATATTCCTTTTGGAACCCGACAAGTATTTCAGCCTCAGTGACGCGGGAAAGAAGCCAAAACAACAAAGAGACTTCCATTGCACCGTGCGGCCTAGAATTAAAAACATCAGAAGATTGTCAAACAGCCAGTCTTTCAGCAAACTACACAAGTGTGATTTTCTCAAGCAGGTTTGTTCTGTTCTGTAAGGCTGGGGTACCAGGTAACACAACTACACAGGAAGTAGATCTGTGTGGTATCAGATTTGGCCCCGTTCATATGAAAGTGAAAGACATGAACCTATCTCTCTAGAGAACAGCATTGAAAGCGGTGGCAGTATCATGTTTTGTCTCTCTTGCTAACACATCACACTAAAGTCCAGCGAATCTGTCCATGTGTGCCAGTTGGCCTTTAGCCAGAGTGAGACTCCGTTACGGGGTTAGAAGACAAATGGCCCCTTAGCACCGCCGGCCATCTGAGGTGACCCAACTCGTCCATTATGATCCAGTACTCAAGAACACAAAGAACCCTTGTTGAGAGACCACAGTGGATTCAAAGTCAACAAAAACAAAGCAATATGATCATTTGGAACAAATAAGAACAGATTCTGAATAAAGTCCATCTTTAAAAGAAAAAAATGCTGCAATGCCATTATAATGAATCTCATGGAAGCTTGTTTCCGCCACGGAATAAAACAATTGCAACATTTAATCTAATAATTCTGACTTTTTTTCCTCACAATAGCGAGTTATAAAACTAAGAATTGTGTGATAAAAAGTCACAATTACCTTTTTTTATTCTGTGGCAGAAACAAACCCAGATCAAATCCATATGATCTACATCATGAAACACAACAAAATTAGCATAGTTAAATTTTTACAGAACAAATGACTTAGGAGCAGTTTCTTTTTAAATGAATAAAAAAAATTAAAAATAAAAATTCATGGCTGTGGTCCAATTCCCAAACAAATGACTCTGTATTGATTCACTTAAAAGAACCAACTCATAAGTGTAGTCCAAACTTTTCTCAAATAATGACTCTTATGAGCCGGTAGTGTTGAAGTACAAGTTTCCAGTGTCCAGAGCATTTTTTTTTTTTTTTTTTTTTTTGAAGGTCTTGGTCTCGTCTCAGTCTCTTTGTAGTCGTTCTTGTCTCTGTCTCAAGATTTTATTTCAAGACTGGTCAAGACCACAGCTGTAGGGATTTACTAAATTGACATTATATATGACGTGAATAACACTGATTATCTCTTCATCACGGCACCTGTTAGTGGGTGGGATATATTAGGCAGCAAGTGAACATTTTGTCCTCAAAGTTGATGTGTTAGAAGCAGGAAAAATGGGCAAGTGTAAGGATCTGAGCGAGTTTGACAAGGGCCAAATTGTGATGGCTAGACTAGATCTCCAAAACTGCAGCTCTTGTGGGGGTGTTCCCAGTCTGCAGTGGTCAGTATCTATCAAAAGTGCTCCAAGGAAGGAACAGTGGTGAACCGACGACAGGGTCATGGGTGGCCAAGGCTCATTGATGCACGTGGGGAGAGAAGGCTGGCCCGTGTGGTCTGATCAAACAGACGAGCCACCTACCTAAGCATTGTTGCAGACCATGTACACCCTTTCATGGAAATGGTATTCCCTGGTGGCTGTTGCCTCTTTCAGCAGGATAATGCGTCCTGCCACAAAGCAAAAATGGTTCAGGAATGGTTTGAGGAGCACAACATCGAGTTTGAGGTGTTGACTTGGCCTCCAAATTCCCCAGATTTCAATCCAATTGAGCATCTGTGGGATGTGCTAAACAAAGAAGTCCAATCCATGGAGGCCCCACATCGCAACTTACAGGATTTAAAGGATCTGCTGCTAACATCTCGGTGCCAGATACCACAGCACACCTTCAGGGGTCTAGTGGAGTCCATGCCTCGACGGATCAGAGCTGTTTTGGCAGCAAAAAGAGGAACCAACACAATATTAAATGTTATGCCTGATCGGTGTAATTAAGCAAAATTGCAGGAGAGCCGTTTTCACAAATATGAGCATGACTGCAAACATGATATTGATTGTATGCAAATGTTCAATAAACAAAATTGACCTCAACATTATTAATGCAGTTGTATTTGTACCAAATCAGATTCTGCTGTGCAAAGATTAATTTAGTTGTTAATGATTTAATTTGATTGGTAACAGCTCTATAGAGTGTCTTATTAATCTAATTGCATTTATTGATTAAATAAGGCATTTCTCATACAATAAATGTGGATGTTTTAGATTAATTTAAGGAGTGCTGGTCTGGTCTTGGTCTTATTTTAGGTGGTCTTGATTACAACACTATTAGCCGGTTCTTCTAAATGACCCAAAAACGCACAGTGTGATCAGTTTATTCCAATTAGTCCAATTAGTTCTGATCAAATGGCTCTAATGAGTTCTTTGAAGTGAACAAACACGGCAGTGTAGTTCAACCTTTTGAGAAATGAATGACACTTACAAGCCATTTCTTCTAGAGGACTCAAAAACAAAGCATAGGCCAAAGCAGCCCACTTTCCAATCAAATAACAAAGCAACCTTTTTTGTCTGAAAATGGCAGTGAATTGTCAAGAAACTGTATTTTTCATTATTTTTATTATATAATATAAGCTTTTGTCTGACAATTATTTAGCTATTTTTTCTTGCATATTTGTAACAGGCAAGTCAGTGTCACATATACACAAAAAAAAAAAAAAAAAAACGTGGGATGCATCTTGATTGTTTCCTCATATTTGTGACTTAATGCAAACAACATTGCATACTTTTGTGACAAAAATCTTCCAGCCTCCTAAATAAATGTGCTAGAAGTTGCTTGAATATGTAGTTCAAACATGGGTACAAAATATGCATGTTTTTGTTTAAATTGCTCACATCACGCACATCAGCAAAGGTCAAACTGTAATTGGATTTATCTATTAAGATGCTGGCCAACAGGTAACTGCAAAAGTAAAATTAACTTGAATTTGGTGTTTGGCAAGTGTTAATTTTGGAGCCAGAGTAAATATTTTATTTTATTGATACTATACATTCATATTCTCTGATATACTGAATATGAGAAAAGCATGTTGTTTTTATTGTAAAACAGGTACAACAAGTTTAGACGTTTTGACTCTAAATGAGAGAAGGCATAGCAACTAATAAAACTACAGTGACAAACTGGCCTGGAGTTTACTCTGCATGTGTGCAAGAGTGCAGAGGCGTCACACACTTGAAGCAGGAGGTATTTCTTTAGGATGAAGTGCGGTTCAATAATAAGGATCAATGTAAATGCTCTGGGACGCCGGAAAGTTCTTCCTCAGTGGACTGACACTAAGAGCTACAAATCTCATTCATCCACAATACGATCTCCGATAGCTTCTGGACTCTCTCTACAGCCTGAGAACAGAGCAGGCCAGATCACACACTCAGACAAATTAATAATAGCATGTATACCAACACATTAGCAGGAAAGATTGCTTCAAACACTTTCAGGTCATAATCGCTCTCAGAGCGGATAAATCTAAAGGAGTCCGAGCAGTCATGTTGTTTTGACATCGTAAGGCACTTGGCAGACTGTGTGCTCAGGAGGACGCCCAAGAACTGTGACATAACAGCTCAGGCCAACTGGAGAAGAGGATTAGCTAAACACTAACAATTTAAGGCATTTAGCTAGCATGCTAAGGGCACAGGTGAAACAGAGTTTGCTTGTTTGTCTTGACTTCTGTTGCCTGGGTGCACAAACGTGACATTTACCAAGTCTCACGGAGGGTGTCCGGCTGCTTTGGCGCTAGACAGGCATTCCCTGTCTTTAGCAAAGAGTTTTATCTGAGACACCCAACTATCATTCACAAATACAAATGATGCATGCAAAGTGAGGGACAGAAACACTAGGCCTTCAAGTAAAAGGCCTGTTTACACTAAATGTTTCGGCCTGAAGTTTTTTTAAAATCCTTCACAATTCTTAAATATTGTCCGAAATAGTGTATTGTACCTTATTGTAGAATATCACACCGACTTGGTATGCTGCAGTTTCCAGAAGAAATGAACATTACTGGCAGTACAACACCAACAACTTGTATTCCTTTTGACACAAATCATGTTTACAGAGGCAAATAATCGATTAATAAAGATAAAAATTAATAAAATTTAAAACATGCTTTTCACATATTCAGTATATCAGAGAATATGAATGTATAGTATCAATAAAATAAAATATTTACTCTGGCTCCAAAATTAACACTTGCCAAACACCAAATTCAAGTTAATTTTACTTTTGCAGTTACCTGTTGGCCAGCATCTTAATAGATAAATCCAATTACAGTTTGACCTTTGCTGATGTGCGTGATGTGAGCAATTTAAACAAAAACGTGCACATTTTGTACCCATGTTTGAACTACATATTCAAGCAACTTCTAGCACATTTATTTAGGAGGCTGGAAGATTTTTGTCACAAAAGTATGCAATGTTGTTTGCATTAAGTCACAAATATGAGGAAACAATCAAGATGCATCCCACGTTTTTTTTTTTTTTTGTGTGTGTATATGTGACACTGACTTGCCTGTTACAAATATGCAAGAAAAAATAGCTAAATAATTGTCAGACAAAAGCTTATATAATAAAAATAATGAAAAATACAGTTTCTTGACAATTCACTGCCATTTTCAGACAAAAAAGGTTGCTTTGTTATTTGATTGGAAAGTGGGCTGCTTTGGCCTATGCTTTATTTTTGAAATAATAAAAAAAATTTTTTTACCTGATTCCTTGCACAATTCTATCATGATCCCAAAACCATAATGCATGAAATATGAGTCATGATAGAGCTCAAACACTAGTAGAAATAAACTAAAATGACATGGTTACATAAGCAAATGCATGTTTATCTCAGTTTGCTTTTCAGTACCAGTCACCAGACATTTCATTTTCGAACTGCTTTGATACATACACTATATTGTCAAAAGTATTGGGACACTCCTCCAAATCATTGAATCATTGAAATCACTCCCATGGCCACAGGTGTATAAAATCAAGCACCTAGGCATGCAGACGCTTCTACAAACATTTGTGAAAGAATGGGTCGCTCTCAGGAGCTCAGTGAATTCAAGTGTGGTACCGGATGCAGTGGTGTAATGCAGTGGTGCCGGATGCAGTGGTGTAAAGGACCGCCACTGGACTCAGCAGTGGAGACATGTTCTCTGGAGTGACGTCTCACGCTTCTCTGTCTGGCAATCCGATGGACGAGTCTGGGTTTGGCAGTTGCCTGACTTCATTGTGCCAAGTGTAAAGTTTGTTCGAGGGGGTATTATTGTGCAGGGTTGTTTTTAGTTTAGTAACCTTAGTTACAGTGAAAGGAACTCTTAATGCTTCAGCATACCAAGACATTTTGGACAATTTCATACTCCCAACTTTTTGGGAACAGTTTGGGGATGGCCCCTTCCTGTTCCAACATGACTGCGCACCAGTGCACAAAGCAAGGTCCATAAAGACACAGATGAGTGAGTTTGGTGTGGAGGAACTTGACTGGCCTGCACAGAGTCCTGACCTCAACCCGATAGAACACCTTTGGGATGAATTAGAGCGGAGACTGCGAGCCAGGCCTTCTCGTCCAACATCAGTGCCTGACCTCACAAATGTGCTTCTAGAAAAATGGTCAAAGATTCCCATAACCACACTCCTAAACCTTATGGAAAGCCTTCCCAGAAGAGTTGAAGCTGTTATATCTGCCAACTCCATATTAAACCCTACGGATTAAGAATGGGATGTCATTAAAGTTCATGTTCATGTAAAGGCAGACGTCCCAAAAATTTTGGCAATATACTGTATGACAACCAATGTAATAAAAAGTTGGCAGATTCACGTTCATCTGTTTTAGATAAAACTGAACACGCTTTTAGCGCCACTCACTGGACAACCTAAATGCTAGTGTGTGTGAGTGTGTGTGAGTGAGACAGTGTGAGTGTATGTGAAAACCTACATTACGGGGACAAAATGTGATAAAGTTGAAACCCTTGTCAGGCTGCTTTTAGTCATCTCAGTTGCATCAGCTGAGGCTGAAAGAAGTTTTAGTGTTCTTAGGAGACTGAAAGCTGAAATGGCTCAGAACAACAATGGCACAAGTGAGACTTAACAGTATTGCTGTGTGTCATGTCTACCAGGTCAAACGTGACAATATTGATGTGAAACAAATATGCTAACAGTTCATTTCTGTTAATGACGGACATTGACGTGTTTGACTTCTCCAAATAGCAAGGAACAAAACAGTAGACACATTGCATTATGAATGGACTAAAGTTACGTTTCTTTTAAACTGCCTCATCTTTATTAGTTACCTGTAACATTACAAAATGCATTAATTAACATATTGTTAAGGTCAATATAGACTAAAAACCTTAATATAGCTTCCGGGGCTGTCCCAACCAATTTCAAAATCAAACCTACAGGCTTGACGTGATTGTATTCAAAACGGTAAGCAAGCGCTACTTTGTTTATGGTTTGTATACCTGCAGTCTTAGTTTTGCTTTCCCTTTCCCTTTCCCTTTTTGAATGATGAATATAGACAAATATATCTGCTTAAATAGACAGTTATCTCCTTCACATTAGTTGACAGTCAACTGTTGTCCTTTTGGTGTGTTCAGGTGCTGTTCAACAACACAGTCAGCTTTCATCAGCGCTAGTTCTTTGGTGTCGATTTGGTGTGTCCCTACCTAAACTTCTGAACAAACTTCAAATCAATGCCATTTACTGAGAATGACGAAGTTGTAGCAAATAAAAAATAAAAAATAAATTGTGTTTTATATTGTTTTGCTTTCGATATGATCAGTCTTTAAAAATATTTGTAGTAGTAGATGAAGAGAACAAAGTAGCATATCCATTTTTAATTTAGAAAAATTCAAGCTTGGATTGAAAATATAAAAATATAATTTATTGTTTTAAATCTTGAAGTCCAGACAGGCCCTTTCAATTAGCACAATCCACCCAACACTCCTGAGGGTAAAAACGCCTCCATTTTTGTGTTACAGAAGCCTTACAAAAAATCTATTAAATCGACCAGTTAAAGGTTGACTGCCGCTAAGAGCCTATGGCCTTAATAATGTATATATCTCTACAAACATATATTACTGCTGATGAATAATAAATGCTCTTCAACCACATCTTAACACAGCGGGAACCAAGATCGGCACTTTTGGTAGCTTCGTATAAATGGACAGAAATCCAACCATGCTGGTTACGTCTCGTAAAGCTTTTTATCGATAGCTCATCCATAACTGGTTAGAAAACACTCCTACTTTGGCCAACACACGGGCAAGTGTTCACAGATGTCACAGAGTCTCATGGGACCACCGTGTGATAATTTGAGAGCTTTCTCGCACACCTGTTCCTGCACGCCTCACGCAGTCCCACCGGACAGGCGCAAGACCGGGGAAAACCAACTCAAGAGAGGCGGAGGAAGACAGTTCCGCACTGGTCATCCTCCATCCACTCGAAGCTGAGAGCTTAAACCTGACAGAGTCGGACTCAAGCGCTGTCACTTCCTGTGATTAACCACCGCTGAGTCAGGGGGGCCGCTCACCATTGAGCCGCCAACATCTCTAATTCAAGGATCACTCTGGGAAATGAACAAACGCGGTAATAAAGCACTGACCCTTCTCCCAGCCCACAGTACATCTGGCAACGGCAGGACAGCAGCTCTAGTGAGATATGACGCTCATTTTTGCTTTCATCTGGATCCATTCAGTTAGTTAAAGTTAAAAAAAAGGTTAAAATGCCATTTATATAGGCAGTGACAGAGCGTTATTTTACTGTATTAGTGGTAACACTTTACAATAAGGTTTCGTAAGTTAACATTAGTGCACTTCTACAGCAATTATTAATCTTTGTTAATGTTAATTTCAACATTTACGAATACATTTTAAAATCAAAAGTTGTATTTGTTAACAGTTAATGCACTGTGAAGCAACATGAACAAACAACGAACAGTTGAGTTTTTTTTATTAACTAACGTTTACAAAGATTAATAAATAAGGTATAAGGTATAATGTATGTATTGCTCATAGATAGTCCATGTTAGTTAATTAATAATGTTAGTAAAGTTAGTAACATTAATGTGAACAAATGGAACCTTATTGTAAAGTGTTACCGTATTATTTATTAAAAATATTGTAAAATTATTATTACTATTTTGAATGAGCTTTTATTTTTATATTGTCAGTTTTCATTTTAATTTATGTAATTGTTATGTGAATTTGTCATTTTTATTTATATATATTTTTAATCTTACTATTAAGGTTTATTTTATTTTATTTATTTTTTTGATTTAGCTATTTTAGTGCTTCAACCTAGTGCTTCAAAGGACTAAGTGAACAAAGTAGTTCACTTTAAAATGAAAATTACCCCATGATTTACTCATCCTCAAGCCATCCTAGGTGTATATGTCGTTCTTGTATCTGATGAACACAATCAGAGTTATATTAATAAATATTCTGACGTTTCATAATGGCAGTGACAGGGTCCATTGAGATCATTGGGGTCCATCAACATCCATCCATCCTAAACGCATTCCACACAGCTCCGGGGGAGGATAATAAAGGCCTTCTGAAGTGAATCAATGAGTTTTTGTAAGAAAAATATACATATTTAAAGCTGTAAGTAAAATATCTAGCTCCTGCCAGACCGACTTCTGTATTCAACTTATGGAAAAACCACAACTGGCACAATGCATTACTAGAATGTAGCTTAAGCGTTTGAACTGTGAGAGGTGTTACACTTTCTGCGTGAGTTGAATACGGAAGGCGGTCTGGCGCAGAGCAGTTAGTTCAACTTCTTGAGAAATTTGAGCTACAGTAGCTCATCTGTTTGATCGGACCACCTTCGCTCCCCACATGCATCAATGAGCCTTGGCCGCTGGTTCACCACTGTCCCTTCCTTGGACCACTTTTGATAGATACGGAAAGTTAGTTCAGGTCAAATGGTATGACCCCAAGAAACTCCAACTGTTTTGGTCTTGTAAAACAGTTTTGAAAACTTTTTTTTTTGAAAATAATGATACACCAAACTTTATTTATCCCCTGCACATCCTCATTTGTCACTGACCCTCTACCATCATCATCTGTCATTAAGGCAGGCGAATACATTTAAACCAAATGGGTTTCATTTCATTTCAAACTTTCATTTCTTTTCAAGCAGAGAGAATCTACATTGGAACATTCTGATATTATCCATTGTAGTATGAAATACAGCTTCTCTTTACATCTCCTTTATAGAGGTCGCTTCATTTAGAGGCAGCCACAACTGAATCAGGCCATGCACACAGCATCCATTGTAACCTAGTTTCAGAGAAATAATCCACGTAAACTGCACTCTTCCCACTGGGAGATGATGATAAAAGACAAATAGCTGCCCTAGGGTTAGAGCCGTGTGTGAGCCAGCGGTCTGTGCAAAAATGTGTCTCTACATAAGTTGTGAACTTAAAGTCAACACAAAATCCATTTTACTCATAATGTGACGTATTTACATGTCCTTTTTGGAGCTTGAAACTTTTGGACCCCATTGACTTCCATTGTACGTTCAAACGGAAAATCATGAATTTTGAAAGCAAGATGAGGGTGAGTAAAGGAAGACAGTTTTAATTTTTGGGTTAACCATCACTTTAAAAGACAGGCCTTCCAGGTCGAGTTCAACTGTAACAACCTGCAGACAACAGGTGTGAGCTGAAGTCCCTAAAACGCTGGAGAAACGATGAGTGGGTTTATGTCAAATCCGGCCTTGAGGCCTGAATACACAAAGGCTGTCAAAGGAAAAGAATAAGGAGACAGTTCTATTCTCTTATCCTTCTCCTGGGCAGCCTCATTAGTATCTGCCCTGCCACTGAATGCATGCAGTTGAGGAGATAGGCGTTGTCCAGGGAACAGATGAACGGAGAGAGATACGCACTGACATTTGCAAGAGAGAAATGGCAGGATTAGTGCGATGGGAACACAGCCAGAGAAAGATTAAACCGCCATGGGTTGGGGGAGGGTGGTGTTTTTAGCTAGCTGGCCTCAAGTCAGGTCAGCCAAGAGGTCGTGAACTTTAACTTCTCTTGTGCTCCGTTACAAATTAGTCCTGCTGAAGATATCGGACAGATTTAACACTCAGTAAATAGGGTCCGTTTTGATTTCATGTCTCTTTAAGAGATAGGTCTCCCAAAAATAAAGTTCTGTCATTATTCACTAACTATAGGAAATTATAATAATAGAAATAGATATAAAAGTATATATATATATATATATATATATATATATATATATATATATATATATATATATATATGTGTGTGTATATTTGTAGAATTATAAATAAATCAAGTCAAGTAGAAAAAAAGTAGAAAATAAAAATAAAGAAGTGGAATAAAATAAGTGAAGTAAACTGTGCAGTGAGTAAACTGTAGACTTATAAATATGTGGTTAACAAATGTACAAAGAGTATAATGTGCAAACAGGTTTATAACAGGTTGTTACACAGTAACAACGAGAACAGAAAGTGCAGTGCAATGACAGTATATCGATGGTCACGTGATGTTAAGTGACTGAGTTCAGGAGTCTGATGGCCTGGGGGAAGAAGCTCCTCCTGAGTCTCTCAGTTTTGGCCATCAGGCTACGGAAGCGCTTACCAGATGGCAGCAGCGTGAAATGAGGGTTTGCAGGGTGATTAGAGTCCTTGATGATCTTGGTAGCTCTGCCTTTGCAGCGTTTGGTGTAGACGTCCTGCAGAGACGGGAGAGCTGACCCTGAGATACACTCGGATAAGCGCACGACTCTTTGCAGGGCTTTCCAGTCATGACTGGTGCTGTTCCCATACCACGCTGTGATGCACTGAGTTAATACACTTTCTATCGCCCCTAAATAGAAAGTTTTCAGGATAGCTGGTGAAACCCTGAATTTCCTCAGCTGGCGCAGGTGGTACAGTCTTTGCCTGGCTTTTTTCACCTGTGTCTGAATGTGAGCAGTCCAGGTCAGGTCCTCGGAGATGTTCACTCCCATGTACTTGGGTGTGACCTCTGCTTCCTTCAGATTCCAATATTAGGAATGCAGCTGAACTTTATTTTTAATGAAGATCCAGCTCACGTGGATAAGACATTGCACGTTTGTTCGCTTAATTTCACTGTGGATTCGTTTGTAAACAAGAGACAGGATTTGCAGACAGAATGAGAATTAAAAAACGATGCTGTGCCTTCTATATTGGATCTGACAGGAATGGTGCAACACACTTATGAGAGTAAAACATTTTTTTATACGTGATAGTATTGCATTGTTACAGATCGTTTGATATCTACTGATTATGTGTACGTGTCTAACTAAACATAATTAACGATAACTTACCACGCTGTCACAGGCTGGAGTATCCTTTATATATGAGGTGTCATTGTCCTGTGATTCGGGATCAGATTCTGGGTCGAACATGTATGGGCAAATCATTCCGGTTGCCATTTTTCCACATCGGAAGTTTAAAAAAAACAATTCCCCACGTGTACTGACGGGGGAGACGAAACTCATAATATGCAAAACTGTTACCCAATCATAGCAGTGGGCGTTTACTTCTAAATCTTCAATGCGGCACGCCTATAAAAAATTATCATTCCAGGAGCTAGGCTCACAACCAGGGCAGAAAACAGCCTATTGCTTATTCATTATGATGTTTTTGAATGTAAAAACCATGCAAACATCATAAGTTGACCTTAGACAACAGTATAAGAAAATAAAAAAGCCAGTTCATAACACCTTTAACGAATTTAATTAGGCAGCGGCTAGTTGGACTAAGTGCAAATAGCAATAGATGCTTTGGCACTTTATTTCCACATTTAGATAATTTTCTTAATTTTTATTGAAAGTAAATGCCTTTCTGATGTGATTTGTGATGAGAAAAGAGTGAAGAGTAAGCTCTGCAAAAGGCGGATTCGAACCCGTGTTGATCACGTCAAAACAATGATCTATTAGTCATACGCTTTACTGATTGCACCACTGAAGACGTTGATTTACCTGTGGGTTTTTTCAATGTTGTTTGGGACAACCAAGGCGGAGCTAGTGCAAATAGCACTTGCCAACAAGGCACACTATTTGCACTTAGTGTGAATAGACACTCCGATTTAATTATTGCAGGTTTGTGTCATATTCTGAGTTTGTATTTCAATGTTTTTTCATTCATTTTGAGAAATAGAAAGGGCTGAATTTACTAACAGCTTACGCCAACCCAAACCCTCTTTTGGCATTTAAAAACATGTGGCATTGAAAAGGTGTGGAAAGAGTTATTTTTGTGGCTGACCTTATTGTATATGCAGACGCACAATTTATGGGAGAATTTAAATGGTCAGTCAATAAATGGGAAAACTAAGTAACTTGGGTTACTTATTTGAAAAATTAACTCTAAAAATTAAATTTAAAAGTAATGCATTACTTTACTAGTTACCTGAAAATCTGATTACGTAACTTGAGTTACTTGTAATGCACTGGATCTGAGAATCCGAGAGAGTCAAAGTGTATCTTCAGCACCTTGGACAGCACTCTTGAATCTTCATGTACTTTACTGAGACACAAATACACATACACAGCTCTGGACCCTTGGAACAGTTCCAGACATGACATATTCCCACAGAGGCAGCTAAGCGAGAGGTCTGAGCCCGTCTCAAGGTTTAAATGAGTGACTGAGCTTACAGTTCTGGCAACAATAACACATTGGCTAAAGGACTGGGTGAATCACACTCTGAAGTACTCGTGTTAACAGAAAGCTATATTAGCTACAGGTTTACAGAGTTGTTTAAATGTATGACCAACATCTCAACACGTTCATATAAAAAAGGGGGAAAAGGAAAAATAAACATTTTCCATATAGAAGAAACGCCAAATAAACACCTAGTTTTTGGACCATTAAGATATTTGTATTGTAACAATTATGCATAATTGCTCTCCCCCAAGTTCGAGTTTAAACCCAACAATAAAATTAAGTACAATAAATATTATTTATATCATAAAACAATTGCCCTTTACAATGTAAATAATTATTTATTTCTTATTACAGTAATGAAAATGAGACTTCAAGTTATTATAGTATGGTAATGAAAAATGGGAGGTGGGGTGGGGGGTGTAATTGTACTTCATGTGCTTATTTCTACATGGAGTGAAATATGAACATTTTTCTTTGACTATTTTTATTGACCATTTTCATAGATCACCTATTCAGATTTTACATCCATAAATCTATAAAGTAATGAGCAGATTCACATAAAGTGAAAACACATGGCAAATATTACAACATTACAATTCATGATGCTCACATTTACATTGTTGCAAATGCCAGTGATCCCCAAGAAAATCAAGCATAATTAAAATTAATTTACTTTGATCTCTGGAGTCTTCGGCACACTCAAGTACTCATGTATGAGAGGGAGCAGGTTTTCTTTAAGTTAGTGTTAAGGCATCCAGGAATACCCGGTTCCTATGGGCGTCTGGAGACCAAGCGTGGTGCACTTCCCCTGGGGTGAAAACACCAGCTGCCAGAACCTCTAGTCAGTCCCTGGAAGCCAAGTCCCGACCCGAGCAGCAGCCCAGGAAGAAAGTGCTCTCCAGGGATGGGCCAAAAGAGCTTTCCTACTTTTATTATCATCTCAAACCCACTCTTCACCTGGAGCCAGACACATAGTTTCCAAATCCGTATCTGAATCATCAAGAAAGAAGAAAAACCTAAAAATGTATATATATTTGAAACTTCAATAGTTTATGTACAGACGCAGTAAGCGTCTAGCCAAGTCAGCATGGAAAGGCATTCCAATTTCATTACTATAATTTGACTCAACATTTGCTTGTTTTATTTATAGTTATTTGACATTAACATTAAATAATTAATGTCAACAATTGAGAGAAAATAATTGATTTTCATATTTATTTTCTCTCATCATTGCTACCATTCCAAACTGATGAAAAGTCAAAGTTACTGCACACCACTGTGAAGAGATCAGAGCTTTTAAGTGTTAACACCAATGACAGTGGGAATTACAAGAGATTAAGATTCATCACTTCAGCAGTTCTTTAAAAAAAATTATAATAATAATAAAATAAGCTTTGCTAATTCATGTTAGGATAAAATATTTTTAACTGAAAAAAGCGGTCTATTATTGAGGTACTATTTCAGGTAAATTATTTTATATTATAAAACTATTTCACATCCCTAAAACTAATTTTATATCTCTGTCAGGCATATATTCCTGTCTAAGAGGGTGATTCCTGTCTAAGTGGACCAAATTTATGCACTTTCCCCAGTGTACAAAAACAAAAAAACACCAGTTACCAGAACCTCCAGTCGGTCCCTGGGAGCCAAGTCCCGACCCAAGTAGCAAGCCAAGAAGAAATGGTTTCCAGGAACTGGCCAAAGCCTAAATATTAATTTGACTATTGGCTACTCATGGGGATGTCATCTGAAAAGTAAATTAGTTGAAGAGGTGGCAAGTTTTTCAAGACAAACATTTAAAAAAATAATAATAATAAAATAACAACAGCACTATGCTTCTAAACTGCCAAAGAATTTACACTGGAGGTTTGTTACTTATGCCGAGTTCACACTGCCCGATTTTAATCGTGCAGTCTGAATTTGGCATTATCTTACCCACAATATCTACAAGTACATTCTATAACAACCTAGATAACAATATGTAACAGAATTTTAACTTCTTATCATTAAACAAGAGGTTATAGGGTTATAAATATAGATTTTCCCAGCCAAATTAGGATTTGGATAAACAATCCTGCCTATATAAACACATTCATAGATTAATTCAGGCTTTGAAGCACACAGTCATTGGCCATGTTTGTCCAGACATATGGGAACAGAGGATAAAATATAATTATGTTTGGACAGAGAAAACATATGGAGCACCATTTAAATCTGAAAGCATAATTGTTTGTCCTTGTGGCCAAAACAACAGTGAATGAATTGACACAATTACAAGCAGATATGAAAAGCTGTGGAACGTAAATGTAAATGTGTGAGTCAGAAGTGAATATATAGAGACCGATGTATTCTGAAATCTTCTGGCGTTTGCAAGAGATTATCCCTGCAGCAGGCCATTGGGGAGCTGAGGTTTCTGGGGGTTTGGAGGGAACAGGGAGAGTTCAAAATCTCCATAAAGCCTCAGAACAGAGCAGGTATTAGGAAAAGGGTTAACGAAGGTGAAAGATACTGAAGTGAAGTGGAAAGAAGGCCACTTCTGCGCTCAGCTGGTTAAGAGGTCAAGATGGTTGAGTAGTTAACATTATCTTGTTAATATGGAGGGGTTTTTGTACATATTCTTTATTAACTTTTATTACATATTTATATTTATACTGGCGACAGGGTCATGGGCGGCCAAGACTCATTGATGCACGTGGGGAGTGAAAGCTGGCCCGTGTGATCCGATCAAACAGACAAGCTCAAATTGCTCAAGAAGTTAATGCTGGTTCTGATAGAAAGGTGTCAGAATACACAGTGCATTGCAGTTTGTTGCATATGGGGCTGCATAGCCGCAGAGCAGTCAGGGTGCCCAATATCCTAATATAGGAACTTTTTTGTCTGTTAATACAGGTGGGGGGGATGCACATTTAACCAATCCTTAGTTAATACTGCATTATCAATAATGCTACAGAATAAATTCCAGTGTGTGAAAAAGTTAAAATCTTCATTTGTAGAAGTTAAATGCTGTTAAAAGAGCTGATGTCCATATAAGTAATTACAGCACAGAGTACAAACAGAACGATATGTCTAATCTAAATGTGGCACAGTGGTGTAGATACTTCAGCTTCTGAAGCCTCATTTAGACCAGAAAACTAGCAACCACAACCTGAAGTACACTACACACCAAAAAAGAAAAACATTGCAAAACAGCACTTACTGATCCCATGAGGGCCTTTACATAAAACTGAGTATATTTCCAGTTCATAGGTTTATGAATGAAAACACTTTTATTTTACGTCAGCTAGTGCATTTATTTCTGAACAAATTGGTGGACCTTGTTGAACACAATAATACTATGAGATATGAGCATAGAGATCTTTTATTTATTATAAGAAAAACATTTATACTAGTCTAGAACTAAATTCCATGATCATTTTGAATTTTAATGTGCTGTAAAATAAATGTTTAATCCCAAATATCACCATTTATCAGCCAATACTTCAGTCTACCACTACTGAAAATATATAAACTTCTCTTTTAAGTTGGTCTACCATTAACAGGCTAACATTCCCTGCACAACTTGCCAAACTCATTCCCATCATCATAATCTTCATCATCACTATCATCGTCATTGTCTCCCATAGAGGCTTATTTGGGAGTGAACTGGCCTAGTGAGCTCTCAGTGAAATCAGGAAAGATTCTGGCTTTGCCCCCAGGCATGCCAAATCTTGCCTGTGGAGTTTGAATGTGATTTCCCAAAGGCTCCTGCGAAACATGCCCCGTCTCATCAGTGAATTAGCACACACGCTCTCGATGCTTCTTCCTCCTGATGAGGTGTCTGCTTCTGAAAGCCTTTTCAGAAAAAAAAAAAAAAAAAAAAAAAAAGGTACCAGTGGGTACGTCAAGCCTTGAGAATCGGCATAACTAAAAGTGTATGTGTGTGTGTGTGTGTGTGTGTGTGTGTGTGTGTGTGTGTGTGTGTGTGTGTGTCATATGATGATCTGAAGTGGCTCTCAGTAATCTTATATAAATCAAATTTAATCTAGCTAGCACCCACAGCCAACAAAGCAATCAGAGGAAATTGCATTATCAGCAGATGTGTTGATACAGGACATATACGAATCATGGTAATATCTAAAGATGATATTAGCCTGTTTGAACCCTTCAGTCATTCATTTCAATTGTTAGAATGAAACAGACTGATCAAAACACAGGGGAAAGAGAAGCAGAAACAAACAATATCCTATGTAAGCAGCTGTATATAAAATAACGCCATTATCAACATTAAATGGCCTAATGTTACTGAATGAAATGTGGACCCAGGACAAGCTACAGGACTGTGAAGCTTTGGGGGTGTTTTGATCATCATTCTGAATATGATCCAATAAAAACATGTTTTTCCTCAGCTTTTTGCTCAAAATTTTGAACTTACCCATATTCAAGTGTTGATATAGATATGTGTGTGTGTGTGTGTGTGTGTGTGTGTGTGTGTGTGTGTGTGTGTGTGTGTGTGTGTGTGTGTATACATACATTTTATATAAAAGAAAGTATACAAAGCTAGAATATTTTTTTATTTAAAAAGCAGAGGTTCTGTTCTTTCTTTTGATATATATACAACAAAATATTCTGGGGGCCGGGAAAATGTGGTGAATATGATTAAAAATGATTTTAAAAAAATATATATAATAAAAAAAGAACGCTAGCGAAAGAGTTAATACCATGGCAATTTGTCAATTACACAGATTTGCTTCTCAAAATACTTAATTTGTTTGAGTAGGGCGAACCTAAATTAAATAAATTAGTTCAGTTAAAAGTAACGGTTTCATTGTTTTGAGTTGTATGAACTCATTTCTTTTAATTTAGACTAACATAAGTTTAACTGAAACTGGGCTGGGATTTTTTTTTTCCCAGCATGGTTTGCCCATGGCACTCGAAAGGAAGAGTAAATGCTAAAATTATTTAGAAGAGTGTACTCATTCATATAAGTGCTATACTGTGCTATTGTTAACATGTTAGCAAATTAGCAAGTTGGCATTTTCTGAATTAGTTTGTTATAGCTAGCAAAATATTTATGTTGAGATAACCTGATAATTTTAAGTTAAACATAAAATAGTGTACTCAAATATTTCAAGTTAAGCACAATAAAAGTACAAAATAAAAATCTTAAACTGATTTCTGACAACTTATTAGGGTTTACAGTGAAATAAATAACTAATTTGATTTGCAAGAACTCAAAATAAAAAAGTTAATTAACTAAATCTTTAATGTTAATTGATATCAAAATGAATGAGTTAGCTAACTCCTTTTTTTGTCAAGTTAGGAGCAATTAACATGCATGAGTACTACAAACTCAAAACTTGATAGTTCTTGATAAAATTGGGAACATCATAACTCCAAAAATTTGATGCAACCAATTACCATTTTTTGAGCTAGCCCAACTTATTCATATGGGAAAAAAATACTGGTTTTCGTAATTGCAACTTTATATTATTTATATATATATATATATATATATCTCACATTTTCAACTTTATTTCTTGCATATATATCTCAATTAATTGTAATTGCAAATATCTCTTGCAATTGTGACTTTATATTTTGTTATTGCAACGCTCTCACATAACTGAACCTTCTCGTCTCAACTTTGTATGAAGCAAGTGCGACTTGGTTCCTCACAAAGGTGGCCTTTGTTTCTCTCAAGTGCAACTATGCGTCTTTCAACTGCAACTGTGACGTTTTTCTTGTCCTGACTTATATCACACAGTGTGACTTGTTTTACAGATCCCAAATCAAAAATCATAAGTCTGATTGGTTAGAAAAGTACCAGCACATCTCCTAAATGAGCAACGTGATTTGAGGTATCATTCATATGTGTAGCATATACAGTGAAGGACGTGTTACACATTGAAGTTTAATAACTGTAATAGTGAAGCAAGCAGCGTTGTAATGCCTATTCATTGCTCTTCGTTTGCTAGACAAGGTGAACCAATCTGATTGCACTTAAGAGGTAAACCAACACAATAAAGACCCCCTGATGACCTAGAGCACTTCAGGGCTCATCTGTCATGACTCCACTGATCAGCCGCCTAATGAAACTTTTAATACTTCACTTGGCGTGATGGATTACACATGCTTAATTTCTAATGTTTCATCCTAAATCGCTTTTCCCAGAGCAAGGAAAATCTCAGCTCTCTGGCATGACTGAGGGAGCCGCCGAGATACTGCAGTCGAGCGTTTTACTCATTTGAAGGCACGAATGCACGCTAGGCCTCTCTCACATTTACGCTCTAGCCTTCTCAAATTAGCTTGGTAATAGCCGACATATCAAGGGGCTTTTGAAAGCAGAGGGGGAAAAGGGGGATGGTAATGGAGTGAAATGAATGCTGATGAAGGCTTTTCATTTTTTGTGTTATATTTACACAGCGAATGTTCGTCTTTGTGTGAAATGGAAAACAAATCAGGCTAATCAACCCTAGTTAGATGTTGTGTAGTACGACTGTGCAGGTGTTTCACGTAAGGGTTTAATGTTTTGCTGTTTCTTTGATTTAATATGGTGATGTACAGCTGTCACTGCTGGAATCTTTAAGTTTTACAGCCTTTTGTTTGACAATTAATTGAGTTTAATTCCAACAAAATGGGTTTCATTCACCATGCACACATACAAATAGTTGCATTATTGCTCTGGGATAGATTCTACACATAAATGCATTATCATCCCAAATACATTATTATCCCAAATACCAGATTTGATGTGTTACAGTGTTGGGGAAAGTTACTTTTAAAAGTTAAAAGCGCATTACAATTAGTGCTGTCAAATCAATTAAATCGCATTCAAAGTAAAAGTGTGTTTACATAATATATGTGTGTATTGTGTATAATTGTGACTGTGTGTGTGTGTGTGTGACTGTGTGTGTGTGTGTGTGTGTGTGTGTGTGTGTGTGTGTGTGTGTGTGTGTGTGTGTGTGTGTGTGTGTGTGTGTGTGTGTGTGTGTGTGTGTGTGTGTGTGTGTGTATGTATGTATGTATGTATGTATGTATGTAAATAAATAAATAAATAAATAAATAATGCAAACAAACTTTTGTTTTGGATGCGATTAATCGTGATTAATCGATTTGACTAGCCTAGAAATCTAGACACACCCTAGCGGCAGCAAATCTAATTTGCCGCGAGTGTAGTCTAGCAACTCTCAGTAGACCTATTAGCTGGAAAAACCAAACTCTGGTCAGGCCAATCACATCGTGTATAGAGTCGGTGGGCGGGCTTAACATAATGATGGCAGAGTTGCAGAGGTTCCGCATGCCACTTAAAAACAAAGAAGCTGGCGAACAGCGGTCTTTCGATTCGGCTTTGGCCGCGACTCTGGAAGACTTGGAGTTAGGCTTTTCTTTGAGAAAAGAACGGTACTGAAGTCATTCTTAAGAAAGGAAGATGTCTTCAGAGCTTTGCCGACCGGATATGGCAAAAGTTTAATCCATCAACTAGCTCCGCTTCACCTTCGTTGCTCTGGTTGGTTGTAGCGCTATCCTATTGCGTGCAGAGGGAATTTGAAAGACAACCGTTTATCCCGCCTCTCGGATTGAGCCCTGTCAACGGTGTGTTCCCAGGCTTGTCTGGCTATGTTTTGACTGTTGCAATATTGTGTTACTCCCTAAAAAAGTAACTAATTGCACTACTTAAAGGGCACATATTACGCAAAATTCACTTTTACATGGTGTTTGAACATAAATGTGTGTTGGCAGTGTGTGTACAAAACAATAAATCATAAGCAGTGTCTCAGAACAAGCCGTTTGCAGATTCCTGGTAAAGTGACGTCACATTTCACAGGCCCCGCCCACGAGTGTTGATGGACACTGCCGTATTAGCGTAGACCCCGCCCTCAGAGAACTGTACAGTCTGCCATGTTTATCTCCTCGCCAGAGCATTTAACAACAGCACTCAAGTAAGAAATGTGTTCTTAATAAAGCTACTAAAGTTCATTTAGTCAAGAGCAGTGAGTGATTTTCTGTTTATCTTTTGTTATTTGATTCACATCAACAGCAGATATAGCAGTAGGTACTGTATATTACACTGCTTTCACTTTAGTAACATTAAACAGCTCTAATATACACACCACACAGGATTTCTGTACTTGCTGCATAAGTGCACAGACATAACCAACTGTTTTCATGTGAACTTTATGTGTTTCTAGCATAACCTTGTGTGCATTTGACAGTTTAAATCACAATAACACATGAAAGAGAACTAGTCTAGTTTAATAGCCTACTCACAGACACGCCGACATCCAGCTCTCTTTACGCATGCGTCGGGTGTGTGTTCTCAGGCTAAGAGTGATAAGGCTTTAAAACGCATGCAGATGATAATATTTCATGATGATGAAGAACTGCAATGTCACATGAGCATGTCTGTGATAGACATGATCATCAAAACAAATGTAGATGTAAAAGATGCATCAAGTTTCATTTGCGTGTTCATGAGCTGTGAAAGCTCCGCCCTCTGGGGCCAGGAGCAGCAGCTCATTTGCATTTAAAGGAGACAGAAAACAGCACATTTTTCTCAAACCCAAAAATTTGGCATTTTCAAAATGGTATATTAAATGACTTGTCAGGAATTTTGATCTGAAACGTCACAGACACATTCTGGAGACACCTGAGACTTATATTACATCTTGTAAAAAGGGACATAATAGGTGCCCTTTGTGCCCTGTTCGGATGGTAATTGTTTCTCATGTAGATGTCCATAAAAATGTATTAATATCTGACTCATTTACTGTAAGCTGTACTGTGTACTATTATTTAATCCAGTAAACTGACTGACTCAGGGATTTGTTTGACTGATTCAAACCAGTAACCCCTGAATTTGCGAGATTAGAAGAATCGGCTCAAAAGAGTAATTTGACACCGTATTTATTTCTGCATAAAGCCCACAAGAAAGATTTTTTCTTGCCATTATATCGCAATACACAGTCTTTTTATCTCATCACAGCAACAGTGTAAAATATAATTTCTGTGATTCCGATTCTTTAAGAATATTAAAAAGGATAATACATTTATGTGCATTTACAATTATCGTGACAATTTATTCCTAGTCTAATATTTCGAATTCCTGTAATTATACAAAAACCATTGTAATAGAGAATCCTCTTTAATGTCAGAGGTTAAGCGGTCTTTTGCAATACTAAAAAAGGCCTTGCTTTTTAAAAGATTAGCTTTGCTAATGAGTGTTAAGGATTAATTATTTCACACTGAAAAACCATGTTGAATTTTATACTCCAAACTGAATAGTCTTCAAGGTTGCTTAACCATGAAGACATAAACATTTTGTAAAACTATGATAAAATGATATCTCAATAAACATTTTGTAAAAATGCTTAACATTGCCTTCCTACAGATGATTTGACAAAAACTAGATTTGTCAGTCAGAAGAAAGGTTTTGAACAGAAGACTTCAAATCAGCCAAAGGAATTACACTGGCAGCTTGGTACTTATCTCGCAATGTGATAAATGTGATAAAATACGACGAGAGGCTTTTATAACAATCCTAATATTTTAAGTTTTCCGTTTTGTCTGGCCGTCCAACTGCTGGGATATCAGTTCCATTGGTTAGGCCAAACCCCTATAAATCCCAACCTCCATGCTCTCCTTTCACCGGCGTACATACAAGCTTACAAAAGGAGCGGGTAGCCAAGAGGACGATTATGATTACAGGATACCGCTGGAGACACGTGGTAAGGTACACTTCACATCATAAATCTGGCCTAGGGAATCTCTTCTGCCAAAACGGTTTCAAATTCTTTAAAGTCCTTATTTCTTCAATGGTAAAACTCAGTGCCGCCAAATTGATTGATTTGCATCCAGAATAAAAGTTTGTGTTTACATAATATATATGTGTGTGTACTGTGTATAATTATTACGTATATATAAATACACACACATACATGTATATAAAAATATATATATATATATATATATATATATATATATATATATATATATATATATATATATATATATATATATATATATATATATATATATATATATATATATATATATATATATATATATATATATATATATATATATATATATATATATATATATATATATATATATATATATATATATATATATATATATATATATATATAAAATATATATATATATAAAATATATATATATATAAAATATATATATATATAAAATATATATATATATATATATATATATATATATATATATATATATATATATATATATAAAATATATATATATATATATATATATATATATATATATATATATATATATATATATATAAATATATATATATATATATATATATATATATATATATATATATATATATAAAATTTACAAATCTTATAAACTTATATTTTATTCACAATAGAATATAGATAACATATCAAATGTTGAAAGTGAGACATTTTGAAATGTCATGCCAAATATCGGCTCATTTTGGATTTCATGAGAGCTACACATTCCAAAAAAGTTGGGACAGGTAGCAATAAGAGGCCGGAAAAGTTAAATGTACATATAAGGAACAGCTGGAGGACCAATTTGCAATTTATTAGGTCAATTGGCAACATGATTGGGTATAAAAAGAGCCTCTCAGAGTGGCAGTGTCTCTCAGAAGTCAAGATGGACAGAGGATCACCAATTCCCCCAATGCTGCGGCCAAAAATACTGGAGCAATATCAGAAAGGAGTTTCTCAGAGAAAAATTGCAAAGAGTTTGAAGTTAACATCATCTACAATGCATAACATCATCCAAAGATTCAGAGAATCTGGAACAATCTCTGTGCGTAAGGGTCAAGGCCGGAAAACCATACTGGATGCCCGTGATCTTAGGGCCCTTAGACGGCACTGCATCACATACAGGAAAGCTACTGCAATGGAAATCACAACATGGGCTCAGGAATACTTCCAGAAAACATTGTTGGTGAACACAATCCACCGTGCCATTCGCCGTTGCCGGCTAAAACTCTATAGGTCAAAAAAGAAGCCATATCTAAACATGATCCAGAAGCGCAGGCGTTTTCTCTGGGCCAAGGCTCATTTAAAATGGACTGTAGCAAAGTGGAAAACTGTTCTGTGGTCAGACGAATCAAAATTTGAAGTTCTTTTGGGAAAACTGGGACTAAAGAGGACAAGGACAACCCAAGTTGTTCTCAGCACTCAGTTCAGAAGCCTGCATCTCTGATGGGATGGGGTTGCATGAGTGCGTGTGGCATGGGCAGCTTACACATCTGGAAAGGCACCATCAATGCTGAAAGGTATATCCAAGTTCTAGAACAACATATGCTCCCATCCAGACGTCGTCTCTTTCAGGGCAGACCTTGCATTTTCCAACATGACAATGCCAGACCACATACTGCATCAATTACAACATCATGGCTGCGTAGGAGGAGGATCCGGGTACTGAAATGGCCAGCCTGCAGTCCAGATCTTTCACCCATAGAAAACATTTGGCGCATCATAAAGAGGAAGATGCGACAAAGAAGACCTAAGACAGTTGAGCAACTAGAAACCTGTATTAGACAAGAATGGGACAACATTCCTATTCCTAAACTTGAGCAACTTGTCTCCTCAGTCCCCAGACGTTTGCAGACTGTTATAAAAAGAAGAGGGGATGCCACACAGTGGGAAACATGTCCTTGTCCCAACTTTGAGATGTGTTGATGCCATGAAATTTAAAATCAACTTATTTTTCCCTTAAAATGATACATTTTCTCAGTTTAAACATTTGCTATGTCATCTATGTTGTATTCTGAATAAAATATTGAAATTTGAAACTTCCACATCATTGCATTCTGTTTTTATTCACAATTTGTACAGTGTCCCAACTTTTTTGGAATCAGGTGTGTATATGCATGCATGCATGTATGTATGCATGTATGCATATGTATGTATACATCTCGTATTTTATATATAAATATCACCACATTTTTCTTAATTATATACATGCATGTGTGTATTTATACACACATAATAATTATACACAGTACACACACATATTTTGGATGTGATTAATCGATTTCAAAGCACTAGTCATAAATACAAACCAACAAACAGCACAAGATATTTGGGTTAGTGAGAAATAAGAGTGTCTAAGACAAGCAAATGTATACGCTTTTCAACTTTATTTCCAAGTTCAACAATTGTTTAAATATACTTATTCTAAATATGTGGCATAACCATCAATAAAAAGTAATAGCATATTTCCTTGAATATATGGGATTTAAGGTTTTTAAAAATTTGCCTTTCAAGTATTTTTATCAAATATTATTCATTATTAATTGATAATTATTGTGGGAATGTCACAGAATTTGCCATAATTTGGATGAATAAATCAAAAGTAGGGCTAAAAAAAAAAATGTACATTTCGATATGGACTGTTGTCTGTGAATATTAAAGTGCAAAAATACTGTTATTTAAATATGAAGTCTGCATGTTCTGCATGTCTCTGTGCGAATACGTTAGAGATGTTTTTATTATTGGGTGATACGAGGGGCCGTGGCTCTACCATTGGAGAAAGTGCAACAGCTAAAGCCCAATTTATACTTTATTACTGTTGGACACCAACAGTAAAGTATAAAGTAACAGTTACAGTAAAATTAATACAGTTGTTATTTTTAGGAATATCACATCACATCATATCAATAACAATTATAATTAGTTTTTAGGAATATCACATCATATCAATAACAATTATAATTAGTTTTTAGGAATCTCACATCATATCAATAACAATTTTTCATGCACGTTTTAATTTAAACAGTAAACCTCTGTTGGGCAGAGTTTGTTTGCTAAAAACACTTGATTAAAGTTTAAAGGATTATTTCAATTGTTAAAGTTTAATGCATTACTTTGATTCTTTTGATAGAAAAATTAAAACAATAGTATTGTTAAAATTTAAATGAATACATTTGTATTAATTAAATTGATTAAACATCCTTTTTATTATTAAAATGTAATTAAACCATTAAAAAGTTATCCAGAAAACTCAAAATGAAAAAAATAAAAATAAAAATAAAAAAATAAAGTAATGAAAAAAATAAAGCTGATTCCCTGCCTTATAACATACAGTCAGGGCTGTCCTGAGACTGAAATGATGTGGTTTCTATTCCCGATGGTGATAGATCGCTACTCATCAACATCATTGAATTCTGAAGGTCTCTAGTTTCATTGTCAGAATACAAATGCCAAATTTCACGGCTAATAAGCAAATCAAAATGAAGTCCCTAAAAGTTGGCTCCTGCCATATTCCTAAGCGTAGCCTTTTACTCCGGCAGTTATTTCTCTCGGATTGCTCCTCTCAATTCATTAACTTCAAAGCGTATTGTTTGCCCTTTCTTCTCCAAGTCTCGCTCCTGCTGAATTTTCGCCCCAAGTACTAGGTGTGCTTACTCAAACCCAAGGACAAGATTTTTTTTTTTTTTTCTTCTTCTTCTTCTTCATGTTCGTTCATCATTCCTACACAATGATCAAAGACATTGGTTTTCATCAGGAATTACAAAGCTATTTTTTTTTTTTTTTTTTTTTTTTTTTTTTTTTTTTTTTTTTTTGCATGTCATGGATAAAAAGCTATTTTACACTGGCGGGATCATGAGATTGTGAAATGAATTCTAACAAATGCCATGCGGTACATCTCTGCCTGCCAGGCACCGTAGACTAATGGTTACGGATGTGGGCCGCTGTCAAAACAGTTGCAGGATTGATTTTATTTAGGAATGAGCCATGAAATCCAGTCAAGGTTCTAACAGATCACCATCCAACATCCATAAACCTTAGGTGTAGACTCCACATTCAGTTTGACATGAATGAAAATGAGGCTCTGGTGGATCCCAATAGAATTGAATGGATTTGCAGAATAAACTCAGATGTAGCAAACTCATCAAACTCAGTGTATGATGACAAAATGAGAGAAACAATTTACTTATTCTTTTTTAATAGGGCAGTGTACAGGGGGCCATGCAGGGGCGTAGCTACTGGCCACTCCTGTTGCGCTTTTTTACGGCTTTAAAGGATTAGTTCACTTTAAAATGAAAATTATCATGATTTACTCACCCTCAAGCCATCCTAGGTGTATATGACTTTCTTCTTTCTGATGAACACAATCATATTTATATGAATAAATATTCTGATGCTTCCAAGCTTCATATATGGCAGTGATGGGGTCCATTGAGTTTGAAAAAAAGCACATCCATCCATTATAAACGTACTCCACACGGCTCCGAGGGCCTTCTGAAGTGAAGCGATGGGGTTTGGTAATAAAAATATCCATATTTACAACTTTATAAAGTAAAATATCTAGCTTTCGCCAGACCGCCTTCCATATTCAAAAAGCATAACTGGCACGATCTTTAACAATGCACTTAAAAAGTTAAATATGGAGGGTGAGTAAATCATGGGGTAAATTTCATTTTTAAGTGAACTAATCCTTTAACAGCAGATTATTCTCCGTTAAAAAGAATTGACACTGGCACAAAGGCCATGTACACACTCCAGCTGAACTAAGTCATCACTTCACCTATTAATATGGGAAAAATAACAAGCCCAAAGATGCCTATAATAAGTGGACATGGCAACGCTGCAAATGCTCTTGGCGAAGCAAATTTACGAGCATAAACAAAAACACAACGGAGCAAGACGCAAACACAATGGTCAAATGTTCTTCAAGCATGTTTACATAGAAAAAGAATGGAAAATTAGCCCAATGAAATGGAAAAAAAACCTTAAAGGTGCTGTATGTAAGAATGACAGCTAGTGGTTGAAATGGATACTACAGTCCAAACTTAGAATGTTTCCTCTGCAAACATACTATGGAATTTTTATGCTATAGTACAGTCAAAAACTATAAGGTTTAGCCAGCAAAATTAACAAATAATATACATGGTTATACACACTCGCTCATAACCTATATTACTCGCATATCCTATGATAGCACAAAGAATGCACAGCCATTTGCATTTGTACTTTGGAATGGAAATATAAATGAACATACTCTTGCATTTTTAGTAACTTAAAAAAAATTAAAAATAAAACCTTTTAAACATTTTCTTTTGCAATGTTTGATTGGTTATTGGCAATTCAAAGAGCTCTACCGGTTACAGTATGGATTGATCGTGTTTGTGTCTGAGACTCATATGGAAGAGAATTTCTGCAAGGCCATCCCAATAAAATCACTGGGCCTTACCTGCACTGTAAACCCAAATAAGTTGGAAAAAATGATATACTAACTAAAACTACTAACTACTCAGTGACAATGTCACTGATTGTCACTACAATCAGTGACATTCAGTTCAGAAAATTTAAGTAATTTTGTACTCATACATTTTAACTGCTCTTAACTTCAAATATTTGAGTAAACTAATTCATACATTTAAATTAAAATCATCAACTTAAATATTATTTTGTCATATGATCCTTCTGAAATCACTGTAATATGCTGATTTGGTGCTTAGTTATTAATA
>CM031967.1:23191595-23266595 GCA_018749465.1 Paracanthobrama guichenoti
CTCGTAGACTCAACCTGCCCAGCCTGGTCTCAATGTCAATCCGTAGTGACTAATACGTCACAGTAATTAGAATGCGCAAAGTGGATATGTTTATTTCCGTATTTTAGATTCTTTTCTCACATTTAATTGGAGCAAAACTGAAGTGTTAAAATAGTTTGTCACAGTCAAAACAAAGTGAACACCAAGCAGAGTTTCTGAGCTTTCATTAGAGACTAAAACGCGCCAAGAGGATTTGTTTATTTTTGCCTCCATCAGATTAAACCCAAGGTCAAAGTTACTAAAAGCCCAAACGCGTCCTCTGTGTGTTCTGCAAACAGTCTGAAAGAGACATGGATGAAATCAGCATAAGTGAGGAGGCTTTCATACAGCTGGTTGTCTGCATACAGCAGGAGCTTGATGTCTTTGTCTTCTAGATTGAGTCCTGATCTATAGTCTCTAATATGATCTGAAGTTTTTCAAACGCTGTCTGGTTTCAGCACTGAATAGCGCGCTTCAATAACAATGAGAACCTCGTAGACTCAACCTGCCCAGCCTGGTCTCAATGTCAATCCGTAGTGACTAATACGTCACAGTAATTAGAATGCGCAAAGTGGATATGTTTATTTCCGTATTTTAGATTCTTTTCTCACATTTAATTGGGGCAAAACTGAAGTGTTAAAATAGTTTGTCACAGTCAAAACAAAGTGAACACCAAGCAGAGTTTCTGAGCTTTAGAGACTAAAACGCGCCAAGAGGATTTGTTTATTTTTGCCTCCATCAGATTAAACCCAAGGAGAGCGTCGGCATCGGAGCAAAGCGTGAACGTTAATTTGATGGAGAGTTTAAGTGTCAAAGTTACTAAAAGCCCAAACGCGTCCTCTGTGTGTTCTGCAAACAGTCTGAAAGAGACATGGATGAAATCAGCATAAGTGAGGAGGCTTTCATACAGCTGGTTGTCTGCATACAGCAGGAGCTTGATGTCTTTGTCTTCTAGATTGAGTCCTGATCTATAGTCTCTAATATGATCTGAAGTTTTTCAAACGCTGTCTGGTTTCAGCACTGAATAGCGCGCTTCAATAACAATGAGAACCTCGTAGACTCAACCTGCCCAGCCTGGTCTCAATGTCAATCCGTAGTGACTAATACGTCACAGTAATTAGAATGCGCAAAGTGGATATGTTTATTTCCGTATTTTAGATTCTTTTCTCACATTTAATTGGAGCAACTGAAGTGTTAAAATAGTTTGTCACAGTCAAAACAAAGTGAACACCAAGCAGAGTTTCTGAGCTTTCATTAGAGACTAAAACGCGCCAAGAGGATTTGTTTATTTTTGCCTCCATCAGATTAAAACCCAAGGCGAGCATCGGCATCGGAGCAAAGCGTGAACGTAAATTTGATGGAGAGTTTAAGTGTCAAAGTTACTAAAAGCCCAAACGCGTCCTCTGTGTGTTCTGCAAACAGTCTGAAAGAGACATGGATGAAATCAGCATAAGTGAGGAGGCTTTCATACAGCTGGTTGTCTGCATACAGCAGGAGCTTGATGTCTTTGTCTTCTAGATTGAGTCCTGATCTATAGTCTCTAATATGATCTGAAGTTTTTCAAACGCTGTCTGGTTTCAGCACTGAATAGCGCGCTTCAATAACAATGAGAACCTCGTAGACTCAACCTGCCCAGCCTGGTCTCAATGTCAATCCGTAGTGACTAATACGTCACAGTAATTAGAATGCGCAAAGTGGATATGTTTATTTCCGTATTTTAGATTCTTTTCTCACATTTAATTGGGAGCAAAACTGAAGTGTTAAAATAGTTTGTCACAGTCAAAACAAAGTGAACACCAAGCAGAGTTTCTGAGCTTTCATTAGAGACTAAAACGCGCCAAGAGGATTTGTTTATTTTTTGCCTCCATCAGATTAAACCCAAGGCGAGCATCGGCATCGGAGCAAAGCGTGAACTTAAATTTGATGGAGAGTTTAAGTGTCAAAGTTACTAAAAGCCCAAACGCGTCCTCTGTGTGTTCTGCAAACAGTCTGAAAGAGACATGGATGAAATCAGCATCAGTGAGGAGGCTTTCATACAGCTGGTTGTCTGCATACAGCAGGAGCTTGATGTCTTTGTCTTCTAGATTGAGTCCTGATCTATAGTCTCTAATATGATCTGAAGTTTTTCAAACGCTGTCTGGTTTCAGCACTGAATAGCGCGCTTCAATAACAATGAGAACCTCGTAGACTCAACCTGCCCAGCCTGGTCTCAATGTCAATCCGTAGTGACTAATACGTCACAGTAATTAGAATGCGCAAAGTGGATATGTTTATTTCCGTATTTTAGATTCTTTTCTCACATTTAATTGGAGCAAAACTGAAGTGTTAAAATAGTTTGTCACAGTCAAAACAAAGTGAACACCAAGCAGAGTTTCTGAGCTTTCATTAGAGACTAAAACGCGCCAAGAGGATTTGTTTATTTTTGCCTCCATCAGATTAAACCCAAGGAGAGCATCGGCATCGGAGCAAAGCGTGAACGTAAATTTGATGGAGAGTTTAAGTGTCAAAGTTACTAAAAGCCCAAACGCGTCCTCTGTGTGTTCTGCAAACAGTCTGAAAGAGACATGGATGAAATCAGCATAAGTGAGGAGGCTTTCATACAGCTGGTTGTCTGCATACAGCAGGAGCTTGATGTCTTTGTCTTCTAGATTGAGTCCTGATCTATAGTCTCTAATATGATCTGAAGTTTTTTCAAACGCTGTCTGGTTTCAGCACTGAATAGCGCGCTTCAATAACAATGAGAACCTCGTAGACTCAACCTGCCCAGCCTGGTCTCAATGTCAATCCGTAGTGACTAATACGTCACAGTAATTAGAATGCGCAAAGTGGATATGTTTATTTCCGTATTTTAGATTCTTTTCTCACATTTAATTGGAGCAAAACTGAAGTGTTAAAATAGTTTGTCACAGTCAAAACAAAGTGAACACCAAGCAGAGTTTCTGAGCTTTCATTAGAGACTAAAACGCGCCAAGAGGATTTGTTTATTTTTGCCTCCATCAGATTAAACCCAAGGAGAGCATCGGCATCGGAGCAAAGCGCGAACGTAAATTTGATGGAGAGTTTAAGTGTCAAAGTTACTAAAAGCCCAAACGCGTCCTCTGTGTGTTCTGCAAACAGTCTGAAAGAGACATGGATGAAATCAGCATCAGTGAGGAGGCTTTCATACAGCTGGTTGTCTGCATACAGCAGAGCTTGATGTCTTTGTCTTCTAGATTGAGTCCTGATCTATAGTCTCTAATATGAACTGAAGATTTTCAAACGCTGTCTGGTTTCAGCACTGAATAGCGCGCTTCAATAACAATGAGAACCTCGTAGACTCAACCTGCCCAGCCTGGTCTCAATGTCAATCCGTAGTGACTAATACGTCACAGTAATTAGAATGCGCAAAGTGGATATGTTTATTTCCGTATTTTAGATTCTTTTCTCACATTTAATTGGAGCAAAACTGAAGTGTTAAAATAGTTTGTCACAGTCAAAACAAAGTGAACACCAAGCAGAGTTTCTGAGCTTTCATTAGAGACTAAAACGCGCCAAGAGGATTTGTTTATTTTTTGCCTCCATCAGATTAAACCCAAGGAGAGCATCGGCATCGGAGCAAAGCGTGATGTAAATTTGATGGAGAGTTTAAGTGTCAAAGTTACTAAAAGCCCAAACGCGTCCTCTGTGTGTTCTGCAAACAGTCTGAAAGAGACACATGGATGAAATCAGCATAAGTGAGGAGGCTTTCATACAGCTGGTTGTCTGCATACAGCAGGAGCTTGATGTCTTTGTCTTCTAGATTGAGTCCTGATCTATAGTCTCTAATATGATCTGAAGTTTTTCAAACGCTGTCTGGTTTCAGCACTGAATAGCGCGCTTCAATAACAATGAGAACCTCGTAGACTCAACCTGCCCAGCCTGGTCTCAATGTCAATCCGTAGTGACTAATACGTCACAGTAATTAGAATGCGCAAAGTGGATATGTTTATTTCCGTATTTTAGATTCTTTTCTCACATTTAATTGGGGCAAAACTGAAGTGTTAAAATAGTTTGTCACAGTCAAAACAAAGTGAACACCAAGCAGAGTTTCTGAGCTTTCATTAGAGACTAAAACGCGCCAAGAGGATTTGTTTATTTTTGCCTCCATCAGATTAAACCCAAGGCGAGCATCGGCATCGGAGCAAAGCGTGAACTTAAATTTGATGGAGAGTTTAAGTGTCAAAGTTACTAAAAGCCCAAACGCGTCCTCTGTGTGTTCTGCAAACAGTCTGAAAGAGACATGGATGAAATCAGCATCAGTGAGGAGGCTTTCATACAGCTGGTTGTCTGCATACAGCAGGAGCTTGATGTCTTTGTCTTCTAGATTGAGTCCTGATCTATAGTCTCTAATATGATCTGAAGTTTTTCAAACGCTGTCTGGTTTCAGCACTGAATAGCGCGCTTCAATAACAATGAGAACCTCGTAGACTCAACCTGCCCAGCCTGGTCTCAATGTCAATCCGTAGTGACTAATACGTCACAGTAATTAGAATGCGCAAAGTGGATATGTTTATTTCCGTATTTTAGATTCTTTTCTCACATTTAATTGGAGCAAAACTGAAGTGTTAAAATAGTTTGTCACAGTCAAAACAAAGTGAACACCAAGCAGAGTTTCTGAGCTTTCATTAGAGACTAAAACGCGCCAAGAGGATTTGTTTATTTTTGCCTCCATCAGATTAAACCAAGGAGAGCATCGGCCACGGGGCAAAGCGTAAATGTAAATTTGATGGAGAGTTTAAGTGTCAAAGTTACTAAAAGCCCAAACGCGTCCTCTGTGTGTTCTGCAAACAGTCTGAAAGAGACATGGATGAAATCAGCATAAGTGAGGAGGCTTTCATACAGCTGGTTGTCTGCATACAGCAGGAGCTTGATGTCTTTGTCTTCTAGATTGAGTCCTGATCTATAGTCTCTAATATGATCTGAAGTTTTTCAAACGCTGTCTGGTTTCAGCACTGAATAGCGCGCTTCAATAACAATGAGAACCTCGTAGACTCAACCTGCCCAGCCTGGTCTCAATGTCAATCCGTAGTGACTAATACGTCACAGTAATTAGAATGCGCAAAGTGGATATGTTTATTTCCGTATTTTAGATTCTTTTCTCACATTTAATTGGAGCAAAACTGAAGTGTTAAAATAGTTTGTCACAGTCAAAACAAAGTGAACACCAAGCAGAGTTTCTGAGCTTTCATTAAAGACTAAAAACGCGCCAAGAGGATTTGTTTATTTTTTGCCTCCATCAGATTAAACCCAAGGCGAGCATCGGCATCGGAGCAAAGCGTGAACTTAAATTTGATGGAGAGTTTAAGTGTCAAAGTTACTAAAAGCCCAAACGCGTCCTCTGTGTGTTCTGCAAACAGTCTGAAAGAGACATGGATGAAATCAGCATAAGTGAGGAGGCTTTCATACAGCTGGTTGTCTGCATACAGCAGGAGCTTGATGTCTTTGTCTTCTAGATTGAGTCCTGATCTATAGTCTCTAATATGATCTGAAGTTTTTCAAACGCTGTCTGGTTTCAGCACTGAATAGCGCGCTTCAATAACAATGAGAACCTCGTAGACTCAACCTGCCCAGCCTGGTCTCAATGTCAATCCGTAGTGACTAATACGTCACAGTAATTAGAATGCGCAAAGTGGATATGTTTATTTCCGTATTTTAGATTTTTTTTCTCACATTTAATTGGGGCAAAACTGAAGTGTTAAAATAGTTTGTCACAGTCAAAACAAAGTGAACACCAAGCAGAGTTTCTGAGCTTTCATTAGAGACTAAAACGCGCCAAGAGGATTTGTTTATTTTTGCCTCCATCAGATTAAACCCAAAGGCGAGCATCGGCATCGGAGCAAAGCGTGAACGTAAATTTGATGGAGAGTTTAAGTGTCAAAGTTACTAAAAGCCCAAACGCGTCCTCTGTGTGTTCTGCAAACAGTCTGAAAGAGACATGGATGAAATCAGCATAAGTGAGGAGGCTTTCATACAGCTGGTTGTCTGCATACAGCAGGAGCTTGATGTCTTTGTCTTCTAGATTGAGTCCTGATCTATAGTCTCTAATATGATCTGAAGTTTTTCAAACGCTGTCTGGTTTCAGCACTGAATAGCGCGCTTCAATAACAATGAGAACCTCGTAGACTCAACCTGCCCAGCCTGGTCTCAATGTCAATCCGTAGTGACTAATACGTCACAGTAATTAGAATGCGCAAAGTGGATATGTTTATTTCCGTATTTTAGATTCTTTTCTCACATTTAATTGGAGCAAAACTGAAGTGTTAAAATAGTTTGTCACAGTCAAAACAAAGTGAACACCAAGCAGAGTTTCTGAGCTTTCATTAGAGACTAAAACGCGCCAAGAGGATTTGTTTATTTTTTGCCTCCATCAGATTAAACCCAAGGCGAGCATCGGCATCGGAGCAAAGCGTGAACTTAAATTTGATGGAGAGTTTAAGTGTCAAAGTTACTAAAAGCCCAAACGCGTCCTCTGTGTGTTCTGCAAACAGTCTGAAAGAGACATGGATGAAATCAGCATAAGTGAGGAGGCTTTCATACAGCTGGTTGTCTGCATACAGCAGGAGCTTGATGTCTTTGTCTTCTAGATTGAGTCCTGATCTATAGTCTCTAATATGATCTGAAGTTTTTCAAACGCTGTCTGGTTTCAGCACTGAATAGCGCGCTTCTTCAATAACAATGAGAACCTCGTAGACTCAACCTGCCCAGCCTGGTCTCAATGTCAATCCGTAGTGACTAATACGTCACAGTAATTAGAATGCGCAAAGTGGATATGTTTATTTCCGTATTTTAGATTCTTTTCTCACATTTAATTGGGGCAAAACTGAAGTGTTAAAATAGTTTGTCACAGTCAAAACAAAGTGAACACCAAGCAGAGTTTCTGAGCTTTCATTAGAGACTAAAACGCGCCAAGAGGATTTGTTTATTTTTTGCCTCCATCAGATTAAACCCAAGGAGAGCGTCGGCATCGGAGCAAAGCGTGAACTTAAATTTGATGGAGAGTTTAAGTGTCAAAGTTACTAAAAGCCCAAACGCGTCCTCTGTGTGTTCTGCAAACAGTCTGAAAGAGACATGGATGAAATCAGCATAAGTGAGGAGGCTTTCATACAGCTGGTTGTCTGCATACAGCAGGAGCTTGATGTCTTTGTCTTCTAGATTGAGTCCTGATCTATAGTCTCTAATATGATCTGAAGTTTTTCAAACGCTGTCTGGTTTCAGCACTGAATAGCGCGCTTCAATAACAATGAGAACCTCGTAGACTCAACCTGCCCAGCCTGGTCTCAATGTCAATCCGTAGTGACTAATACGTCACAGTAATTAGAATGCGCAAAGTGGATATGTTTATTTCCGTATTTTAGATTCTTTTCTCACATTTAATTGGAGCAAAACTGAAGTGTTAAAATAGTTTGTCACAGTCAAAACAAAGTGAACACCAAGCAGAGTTTCTGAGCTTTCATTAGAGACTAAAACGCGCCAAGAGGATTTGTTTATTTTTGCCTCCATCAGATTAAACCCAAGGAGAGCATCGGCATCGGAGCAAAGCGTGAACGTAAATTTGATGGAGAGTTTAAGTGTCAAAGTTACTAAAAGCCCAAACGCGCGTCCTCTGTGTGTTCTGCAAACAGTCTGAAAGAGACATGGATGAAATCAGCATAAGTGAGGAGGCTTTCATACAGCTGGTTGTCTGCATACAGCAGGAGCTTGATGTCTTTGTCTTCTAGATTGAGTCCTGATCTATAGTCTCTAATATGATCTGAAGTTTTTCAAACGCTGTCTGGTTTCAGCACTGAATAGCGCGCTTCAATAACAATGAGAACCTCGTAGACTCAACCTGCCCAGCCTGGTCTCAATGTCAATCCGTAGTGACTAATACGTCACAGTAATTAGAATGCGCAAAGTGGATATGTTTATTTCCGTATTTTAGATTCTTTTCTCACATTTAATTGGGGCAAAACTGAAGTGTTAAAATAGTTTGTCACAGTCAAAACAAAGTGAACACCAAGCAGAGTTTCTGAGCTTTCATTAGAGACTAAAACGCGCCAAGAGGATTTGTTTTTATTTTTGCCTCCATCAGATTAAACCCAAGGAGAGCATCGGCATCGGAGCAAAGCGTGAACGTAAATTTGATGGAGAGTTTAAGTGTCAAAGTTACTAAAAGCCCAAACGCGTCCTCTGTGTGTGTTCTGCAAACAGTCTGAAAGAGACATGGATGAAATCAGCATCAGTGAGGAGGCTTTCATACAGCTGGTTGTCTGCATACAGCAGGAGCTTGATGTCTTTGTCTTCTAGATTGAGTCCTGATCTATAGTCTCTAATATGATCTGAAGTTTTTCAAACGCTGTCTGGTTTCAGCACTGAATAGCGCGCTTCAATAACAATGAGAACCTCGTAGACTCAACCTGCCCAGCCTGGTCTCAATGTCAATCCGTAGTGACTAATACGTCACAGTAATTAGAATGCGCAAAGTGGATATGTTTATTTCCGTATTTTAGATTCTTTTCTCACATTTAATTGGGGCAAAACTGAAGTGTTAAAATAGTTTGTCACAGTCAAAACAAAGTGAACACCAAGCAGAGTTTCTGAGCTTTCATTAGAGACTAAAACGCGCCAAGAGGATTTGTTTATTTTTGCCTCCATCAGATTAAACCCAAGGAGAGCATCGGCATCGGAGCAAAAAGCGTGAACGTAAATTTGATGGAGAGTTTAAGTGTCAAAGTTACTAAAAGCCCAAACGCGTCCTCTGTGTGTTCTGCAAACAGTCTGAAAGAGACATGGATGAAATCAGCATAAGTGAGGAGGCTTTCATACAGCTGGTTGTCTGCATACAGCAGGAGCTTGATGTCTTTGTCTTCTAGATTGAGTCCTGATCTATAGTCTCTAATATGATCTGAAGTTTTTCAAACGCTGTCTGGTTTCAGCACTGAATAGCGCGCTTCAATAACAATGAGAACCTCGTAGACTCAACCTGCCCAGCCTGGTCTCAATGTCAATCCGTAGTGACTAATACGTCACAGTAATTAGAATGCGCAAAGTGGATATGTTTATTTCCGTATTTTAGATTCTTTTCTCACATTTAATTGGAGCAAAACTGAAGTGTTAAAATAGTTTGTCACAGTCAAAACAAAGTGAACACCAAGCAGAGTTTCTGAGCTTTCATTAGAGACTAAAACGCGCCAAGAGGATTTTTTTTTTTTTTGCCTACATCAGATTAAACCTAAGGCGAGCATCGGCCACGGAGCAAAGCGCAAATGTAAATTTGATGGAGAGTTTAAGTGTCAAAGTTACTAAAAGCCCAAACGCGTCCTCTGTGTGTTCTGCAAACAGTCTGAAAGAGACATGGATGAAATCAGCATAAGTGAGGAGGCTTTCATACAGCTGGTTGTCTGCATACAGCAGGAGCTTGATGTCTTTGTCTTCTAGATTGAGTCCTGATCTATAGTCTCTAATATGATCTGAAGTTTTTCAAACGCTGTCTGGTTTCAGCACTGAATAGCGCGCTTCAATAACAATGAGAACCTCGTAGACTCAACCTGCCCAGCCTGGTCTCAATGTCAATCCGTAGTGACTAATACGTCACAGTAATTAGAATGCGCAAAGTGGATATGTTTATTTCCGTATTTTAGATTCATTTCTCACATTTTTTGGGGCAAAACTGAAGTGTTAAAATAGTTTGTCACAGTCAAAACAAAGTGAACACCAAGCAGAGTTTCTGAGCTTTCATTAGAGACTAAAACGCGCCAAGAGGATTTGTTTATTTTTGCCTCCATCAGATTAAACCCAAGGAGAGCATCGGCATCGGAGCAAAGCGTGAACGTAAATTTGATGGAGAGTTTAAGTGTCAAAGTTACTAAAAGCCCAAACGCGTCCTCTGTGTGTTCTGCAAACAGTCTGAAAGAGACATGGATGAAATCAGCATAAGTGAGGAGGCTTTCATACAGCTGGTTGTCTGCATACAGCAGGAGCTTGATGTCTTTGTCTTCTAGATTGAGTCCTGATCTATAGTCTCTAATATGATCTGAAGTTTTTCAAACGCTGTCTGGTTTCAGCACTGAATAGCGCGCTTCAATAACAATGAGAACCTCGTAGACTCAACCTGCCCAGCCTGGTCTCAATGTCAATCCGTAGTGACTAATACGTCACAGTAATTAGAATGCGCAAAGTGGATATGTTTATTTCCGTATTTTAGATTCTTTTCTCACATTTAATTGGAGCAAAACTGAAGTGTTAAAATAGTTTGTCACAGTCAAAACAAAGTGAACACCAAGCAGAGTTTCTGAGCTTTCATTAGAGACTAAAACGCGCCAAGAGGATTTGTTTATTTTTGCCTCCATCAGATTAAACCCAAGGAGAGCATCGGCATCGGAGCAAAGCGTGAACGTAAATTTGATGGAGAGTTTAAGTGTCAAAGTTACTAAAAGCCCAAACGCGTCCTCTGTGTGTTCTGCAAACAGTCTGAAAGAGACATGGATGAAATCAGCATAAGTGAGGAGGCTTTCATACAGCTGGTTGTCTGCATACAGCAGGAGCTTGATGTCTTTGTCTTCTAGATTGAGTCCTGATCTATAGTCTCTAATATGATCTGAAGTTTTTCAAACGCTGTCTGGTTTCAGCACTGAATAGCGCGCTTCAATAACAATGAGAACCTCGTAGACTCAACCTGCCCAGCCCTGGTCTCAATGTCAATCCGTAGTGACTAATACGTCACAGTAATTAGAATGCGCAAAGTGGATATGTTTATTTCCGTATTTTAGATTCTTTTCTCACATTTAATTGGGGCAAAACTGAAGTGTTAAAATAGTTTGTCACAGTCAAAACAAAGTGAACACCAAGCAGAGTTTCTGAGCTTTCATTAGAGACTAAAACGCGCCAAGAGGATTTGTTTATTTTTGCCTCCATCAGATTAAACCCAAGGCGAGCATCGGCATCGGAGCAAAGCGTGAACGTAAATTTGATGGAGAGTTTAAGTGTCAAAGTTACTAAAAGCCCAAACGCGTCCTCTGTGTGTTCTGCAAACAGTCTGAAAGAGACATGGATGAAATCAGCATAAGTGAGGAGGCTTTCATACAGCTGGTTGTCTGCATACAGCAGGAGCTTGATGTCTTTGTCTTCTAGATTGAGTCCTGATCTATAGTCTCTAATATGATCTGAAGTTTTTCAAACGCTGTCTGGTTTCAGCACTGAATAGCGCGCTTCAATAACAATGAGAACCTCGTAGACTCAACCTGCCCAGCCTGGTCTCAATGTCAATCCGTAGTGACTAATACGTCACAGTAATTAGAATGCGCAAAGTGGATATGTTTATTTCCGTATTTTAGATTCTTTTCTCACATTTAATTGGGGCAAAACTGAAGTGTTAAAATAGTTTGTCACAGTCAAAACAAAGTGAACACCAAGCAGAGTTTCTGAGCTTTCATTAGAGACTAAAACGCGCCAAGAGGATTTGTTTATTTTTGCCTCCATCAGATTAAACCCAAGGAGAGCATCGGCATCGGAGCAAAGCGTGAACGTAAATTTGATGGAGAGTTTAAGTGTCAAAGTTACTAAAAGCCCAAACGCGTCCTCTGTGTGTTCTGCAAACAGTCTGAAAGAGACATGGATGAAATCAGCATCAGTGAGGAGGCTTTCATACAGCTGGTTGTCTGCATACAGCAGGAGCTTGATGTCTTTGTCTTCTAGATTGAGTCCTGATCTATAGTCTCTAATATGATCTGAAGTTTTTCAAACGCTGTCTGGTTTCAGCACTGAATAGCGCGCTTCAATAACAATGAGAACCTCGTAGACTCAACCTGCCCAGCCTGGTCTGGTCTCAATGTCAATCCGTAGTGACTAATACGTCACAGTAATTAGAATGCGCAAAGTGGATATGTTTATTTCCGTATTTTAGATTCTTTTCTCACATTTAATTGGAGCAAAACTGAAGTGTTAAAATAGTTTGTCACAGTCAAAACAAAGTGAACACCAAGCAGAGTTTCTGAGCTTTCATTAGAGACTAAAACGCGCCAAGAGGATTTGTTTATTTTTGCCTCCATCAGATTAAACCCAAAGAGAGAGCATCGGCGGCATCGAGCAAAGCGTGAACGTAAATTTGATGGAGAGTTTAAGTGTCAAAGTTACTAAAAGCCCAAACGCGTCCTCTGTGTGTTCTGCAAACAGTCTGAAAGAGACATGGATGAAATCAGCATAAGTGAGGAGGCTTTCATACAGCTGGTTGTCTGCATACAGCAGGAGCTTGATGTCTTTGTCTTCTAGATTGAGTCCTGATCTATAGTCTCTAATATGATCTGAAGTTTTTCAAACGCTGTCTGGTTTCAGCACTGAATAGCGCGCTTCAATAACAATGAGAACCTCGTAGACTCAACCTGCCCAGCCTGGTCTCAATGTCAATCCGTAGTGACTAATACGTCACAGTAATTAGAATGCGCAAAGTGGATATGTTTATTTCCGTATTTTAGATTCTTTTCTCACATTTAATTGGAGCAAAACTGAAGTGTTAAAATAGTTTGTCACAGTCAAAACAAAGTGAACACCAAGCAGAGTTTCTGAGCTTTCATTAGAGACTAAAACGCGCCAAGAGGATTTGTTTATTTTTGCCTCCATCAGATTAAACCCAAAGGCGAGCATCGGCATCGGAGCAAAGCGTGAACGTTAATTTGATGGAGAGTTTAAGTGTCAAAGTTACTAAAAGCCCAAACGCGTCCTCTGTGTGTTCTGCAAACAGTCTGAAAGAGACATGGATGAAATCAGCATAAGTGAGGAGGCTTTCATACAGCTGGTTGTCTGCATACAGCAGGAGCTTGATGTCTTTGTCTTCTAGATTGAGTCCTGATCTATAGTCTCTAATATGATCTGAAGTTTTTCAAACGCTGTCTGGTTTCAGCACTGAATAGCGCGCTTCAATAACAATGAGAACCTCGTAGACTCAACCTGCCCAGCCTGGTCTCAATGTCAATCCGTAGTGACTAATACGTCACAGTAATTAGAATGCGCAAAGTGGATATGTTTATTTCCGTATTTTAGATTCTTTTCTCACATTTAATTGGGGCAAAACTGAAGTGTTAAAATAGTTTGTCACAGTCAAAACAAAGTGAACACCAAGCAGAGTTTCTGAGCTTTCATTAGAGACTAAAACGCGCCAAGAGGATTTGTTTATTTTTGCCTCCATCAGATTAAACCAAGGCGAGCATCGGCATCGGAGCAAAGCGTGAACGTAAATTTGATGGAGAGTTTAAGTGTCAAAGTTACTAAAAGCCCAAACGCGTCCTCTGTGTGTTCTGCAAACAGTCTGAAAGAGACATGGATGAAATCAGCATAAGTGAGGAGGCTTTCATACAGCTGGTTGTCTGCATACAGCAGGAGCTTGATGTCTTTGTCTTCTAGATTGAGTCCTGATCTATAGTCTCTAATATGATCTGAAGTTTTTCAAACGCTGTCTGGTTTCAGCACTGAATAGCGCGCTTCAATAACAATGAGAACCTCGTAGACTCAACCTGCCCAGCCTGGTCTCAATGTCAATCCGTAGTGACTAATACGTCACAGTAATTAGAATGCGCAAAGTGGATATGTTTATTTCCGTATTTTAGATTCTTTTCTCACATTTAATTGGGGCAAAACTGAAGTGTTAAAATAGTTTGTCACAGTCAAAACAAAGTGAACACCAAGCAGAGTTTCTGAGAGCTTTCATTAGAGACTAAAACGCGCCAAGAGGATTTGTTTATTTTTTTTTGCCTCCATCAGAATTAAACCCAAGGGAGAGCATCGGCATCGGAGCAAAGCGTGAACTTAAATTTGATGGAGAGTTTAAGTGTCAAAGTTACTAAAAGCCCAAACGCGTCCTCTGTGTGTTCTGCAAACAGTCTGAAAGAGACATGGATGAAATCAGCATAAGTGAGGAGGCTTTCATACAGCTGGTTGTCTGCATACAGCAGGAGCTTGATGTCTTTGTCTTCTAGATTGAGTCCTGATCTATAGTCTCTAATATGATCTGAAGTTTTTCAAACGCTGTCTGGTTTCAGCACTGAATAGCGCGCTTCAATAACAATGAGAACCTCGTAGACTCAACCTGCCCAGCCTGGTCTCAATGTCAATCCGTAGTGACTAATACGTCACAGTAATTAGAATGCGCAAAGTGGATATGTTTATTTCCGTATTTTAGATTCTTTTCTCACATTAATTGGAGCAAAACTGAAGTGTTAAAATAGTTTGTCACAGTCAAAACAAAGTGAACACCAAGCAGAGTTTCTGAGCTTTCATTAGAGACTAAAACGCGCCAAGAGGATTTGTTTATTTTTTTGCCTACATCAGATTAAACCTAAGGCGAGCATCGGCCACGGGGCAAAGCGCAAATGTAAATTTGATGGAGAGTTTAAGTGTCAAAGTTACTAAAAGCCCAAACGCGTCCTCTGTGTGTTCTGCAAACAGTCTGAAAGAGACATGGATGAAATCAGCATAAGTGAGGAGGCTTTCATACAGCTGGTTGTCTGCATACAGCAGGAGCTTGATGTCTTTGTCTTCTAGATTGAGTCCTGATCTATAGTCTCTAATATGATCTGAAGTTTTTCAAACGCTGTCTGGTTTCAGCACTGAATAGCGCGCTTCAATAACAATGAGAACCTCGTAGACTCAACCTGCCCAGCCTGGTCTCAATGTCAATCCGTAGTGACTAATACGTCACAGTAATTAGAATGCGCAAAGTGGATATGTTTATTTCCGTATTTTAGATTCTTTTCTCACATTTAATTGGGGCAAAACTGAAGTGTTAAAATAGTTTGTCACAGTCAAAACAAAGTGAACACCAAGCAGAGTTTCTGAGCTTTCATTAGAGACTAAAACGCGCCAAGAGGATTTGTTTATTTTTGCCTCCATCAGATTAAACCCAAGGAGAGCATCGGCATCGGAGCAAAGCGTGAACGTAAATTTGATGGAGAGTTTAAGTGTCAAAGTTACTAAAAGCCCAAACGCGTCCTCTGTGTGTTCTGCAAACAGTCTGAAAGAGACATGGATGAAATCAGCATCAGTGAGGAGGCTTTCATACAGCTGGTTGTCTGCATACAGCAGGAGCTTGATGTCTTTGTCTTCTAGATTGAGTCCTGATCTATAGTCTCTAATATGATCTGAAGTTTTTCAAACGCTGTCTGGTTTCAGCACTGAATAGCGCGCTTCAATAACAATGAGAACCTCGTAGACTCAACCTGCCCAGCCTGGTCTCAATGTCAATCCGTAGTGACTAATACGTCACAGTAATTAGAATGCGCAAAGTGGATATGTTTATTTCCGTATTTTAGATTCTTTTCTCACATTTAATTGGAGCAAAACTGAAGTGTTAAAATAGTTTGTCACAGTCAAAACAAAGTGAACACCAAGCAGAGTTTCTGAGCTTTCATTAGAGACTAAAACGCGCCAAGAGGATTTGTTTATTTTTTTGCCTACATCAGATTAAACCTAAGGCGAGCATCGGCCACGGGGCAAAGCGCAAATGTAAATTTGATGGAGAGTTTAAGTGTCAAAGTTACTAAAAGCCCAAACGCGTCCTCTGTGTGTTCTGCAAACAGTCTGAAAGAGACATGGATGAAATCAGCATAAGTGAGGAGGCTTTCATACAGCTGGTTGTCTGCATACAGCAGGAGCTTGATGTCTTTGTCTTCTAGATTGAGTCCTGATCTATAGTCTCTAATATGATCTGAAGTTTTTCAAACGCTGTCTGGTTTCAGCACTGAATAGCGCGCTTCAATAACAATGAGAACCTCGTAGACTCAACCTGCCCAGCCTGGTCTCAATGTCAATCCGTAGTGACTAATACGTCACAGTAATTAGAATGCGCAAAGTGGATATGTTTATTTCCGTATTTTAGATTCTTTTCTCACATTTAATTGGGGCAAAACTGAAGTGTTAAAATAGTTTGTCACAGTCAAAACAAAGTGAACACCAAGCAGAGTTTCTGAGCTTTCATTAGAGACTAAAACGCGCCAAGAGGATTTGTTTATTTTTGCCTCCATCAGATTAAACCCAAGGCGAGCATCGGCATCGGAGCAAAGCGTGAACGTAAATTTGATGGAGAGTTTAAGTGTCAAAGTTACTAAAAGCCCAAACGCGTCCTCTGTGTGTTCTGCAAACAGTCTGAAAGAGACATGGATGAAATCAGCATAAGTGAGGAGGCTTTCATACAGCTGGTTGTCTGCATACAGCAGGAGCTTGATGTCTTTGTCTTCTAGATTGAGTCCTGATCTATAGTCTCTAATATGATCTGAAGTTTTTCAAACGCTGTCTGGTTTCAGCACTGAATAGCGCGCTTCAATAACAATGAGAACCTCGTAGACTCAACCTGCCCAGCCTGGTCTCAATGTCAATCCGTAGTGACTAATACGTCACAGTAATTAGAATGCGCAAAGTGGATATGTTTATTTCCGTATTTTAGATTCTTTTCTCACATTTAATTGGAGCAAAACTGAAGTGTTAAAATAGTTTGTCACAGTCAAAACAAAGTGAACACCAAGCAGAGTTTCTGAGCTTTCATTAGAGACTAAAACGCGCCAAGAGGATTTGTTTATTTTTGCCTCCATCAGATTAAACCCAAGGAGAGCGTCGGCATCGGAGCAAAGCGTGAACGTTAATTTGATGGAGAGTTTAAGTGTCAAAGTTACTAAAAGCCCAAACGCGTCCTCTGTGTGTTCTGCAAACAGTCTGAAAGAGACATGGATGAAATCAGCATAAGTGAGGAGGCTTTCATACAGCTGGTTGTCTGCATACAGCAGGAGCTTGATGTCTTTGTCTTCTAGATTGAGTCCTGATCTATAGTCTCTAATATGATCTGAAGTTTTTCAAACGCTGTCTGGTTTCAGCACTGAATAGCGCGCTTCAATAACAATGAGAACCTCGTAGACTCAACCTGCCCAGCCTGGTCTCAATGTCAATCCGTAGTGACTAATACGTCACAGTAATTAGAATGCGCAAAGTGGATATGTTTATTTCCGTATTTTAGATTCTTTTCTCACATTTAATTGGGGCAAAACTGAAGTGTTAAAATAGTTTGTCACAGTCAAAACAAAGTGAACACCAAGCAGAGTTTCTGAGCTTTCATTAGAGACTAAAACGCGCCAAGAGGATTTGTTTATTTTTGCCTCCATCAGATTAAACCCAAGGCGAGCATCGGCATCGGAGCAAAGCGTGAACTTATTGATGGAGAGTTTAAGTGTCAAAGTTACTAAAAGCCCAAACGCGTCCTCTGTGTGTTCTGCAAACAGTCTGAAAGAGACATGGATGAAATCAGCATAAGTGAGGAGGCTTTCATACAGCTGGTTGTCTGCATACAGCAGGAGCTTGATGTCTTTGTCTTCTAGATTGAGTCCTGATCTATAGTCTCTAATATGATCAAGAAGTTTTCAAACGCTGTCTGGTTTCAGCACTGAATAGCGCGCTTCAATAACAATGAGAACCTCGTAGACTCAACCTGCCCAGCCTGGTCTCAATGTCAATCCGTAGTGACTAATACGTCACAGTAATTAGAATGCGCAAAGTGGATATGTTTATTTCCGTATTTTAGATTCTTTTCTCACATTTAATTGGAGCAAAACTGAAGTGTTAAAATAGTTTGTCACAGTCAAAACAAAGTGAACACCAAGCAGAGTTTCTGAGCTTTCATTAGAGACTAAAACGCGCCAAGAGGATTTGTTTATTTTTGCCTCCATCAGATTAAACCCAAGGAGAGCATCGGCATCGGAGCAAAGCGTGAACGTAAATTTGATGGAGAGTTTAAGTGTCAAAGTTACTAAAAGCCCAAACGCGTCCTCTGTGTGTTCTGCAAACAGTCTGAAAGAGACATGGATGAAATCAGCATAAGTGAGGAGGCTTTCATACAGCTGGTTGTCTGCATACAGCAGGAGCTTGATGTCTTTGTCTTCTAGATTGAGTCCTGATCTATAGTCTCTAATATGATCTGAAGTTTTTCAAACGCTGTCTGGTTTCAGCACTGAATAGCGCTTCAATAACAATGAGAACCTCGTAGACTCAACCTGCCCAGCCTGGTCTCAATGTCAATCCGTAGTGACTAATACGTCACAGTAATTAGAATGCGCAAAGTGGATATGTTTATTTCCGTATTTTAGATTCTTTTCTCACATTTAATTGGAGCAAAACTGAAGTGTTAAAATAGTTTGTCACAGTCAAAACAAAGTGAACACCAAGCAGAGTTTCTGAGCTTTCATTAGAGACTAAAACGCGCCAAGAGGATTTGTTTATTTTTGCCTCCATCAGATTAAACCCAAGGCGAGCATCGGCATCGGAGCAAAGCGTGAACGTAAATTTGATGGAGAGTTTAAGTGTCAAAGTTACTAAAAGCCCAAACGCGTCCTCTGTGTGTTCTGCAAACAGTCTGAAAGAGACATGGATGAAATCAGCATAAGTGAGGAGGCTTTCATACAGCTGGTTGTCTGCATACAGCAGGAGCTTGATGTCTTTGTCTTCTAGATTGAGTCCTGATCTATAGTCTCTAATATGATCTGAAGTTTTTCAAACGCTGTCTGGTTTCAGCACTGAATAGCGCGCTTCAATAACAATGAGAACCTCGTAGACTCAACCTGCCCAGCCTGGTCTCAATGTCAATCCGTAGTGACTAATACGTCACAGTAATTAGAATGCGCAAAGTGGATATGTTTATTTCCGTATTTTAGATTCTTTTCTCACATTTAATTGGGGCAAAACTGAAGTGTTAAAATAGTTTGTCACAGTCAAAACAAAGTGAACACCAAGCAGAGTTTCTGAGCTTTCATTAGAGACTAAAACGCGCGCAAGAGGATTTGTTTATTTTTGCCTCCATCAGATTAAACCCAAGGAGAGCGTCGGCATCGGAGCAAAGCGTGAACTTAAATTTGATGGAGAGTTTAAGTGTCAAAGTTACTAAAAGCCCAAACGCGTCCTCTGTGTGTTCTGCAAACAGTCTGAAAGAGACATGGATGAAATCAGCATAAGTGAGGAGGCTTTCATACAGCTGGGTTGTCTGCATACAGCAGGAGCTTGATGTCTTTGTCTTCTAGATTGAGTCCTGATCTATAGTCTCTAATATGATCTGAAGTTTTTCAAACGCTGTCTGGTTTCAGCACTGAATAGCGCGCTTCAATAACAATGAGAACCTCGTAGACTCAACCTGCCCAGCCTGGTCTCAATGTCAATCCGTAGTGACTAATACGTCACAGTAATTAGAATGCGCAAAGTGGATATGTTTATTTCCGTATTTTAGATTCTTTTCTCACATTTAATTGGGGCAAAACTGAAGTGTTAAAATAGTTTGTCACAGTCAAAACAAAGTGAACACCAAGCAGAGTTTCTGAGCTTTCATTAGAGACTAAAACGCGCCAAGAGGATTTGTTTATTTTTGCCTCCATCAGATTAAACCCAAGGCGAGCATCGGCATCGGAGCAAAGCGTGAACGTAAATTTGATGGAGAGTTTAAGTGTCAAAGTTACTAAAAGCCCAAACGCGTCCTCTGTGTGTTCTGCAAACAGTCTGAAAGAGACATGGATGAAATCAGCATCAGTGAGGAGGCTTTCATACAGCTGGTTGTCTGCATACAGCAGGAGCTTGATGTCTTTGTCTTCTAGATTGAGTCCTGATCTATAGTCTCTAATATGATCTGAAGTTTTTCAAACGCTGTCTGGTTTCAGCACTGAATAGCGCGCTTCAATAACAATGAGAACCTCGTAGACTCAACCTGCCCAGCCTGGTCTCAATGTCAATCCGTAGTGACTAATACGTCACAGTAATTAGAATGCGCAAAGTGGATATGTTTATTTCCGTATTTTAGATTCTTTTCTCACATTTAATTGGAGCAAAACTGAAGTGTTAAAATAGTTTGTCACAGTCAAAACAAAGTGAACACCAAGCAGAGTTTCTGAGCTTTCATTAGAGACTAAAACGCGCCAAGAGGATTTGTTTATTTTTTTGCCTACATCAGATTAAACCTAAAGCGAGCATCGGCATCGGAGCAAAGCGTGAACGTAAATTTGATGGAGAGTTTAAGTGTCAAAGTTACTAAAAGCCCAAACGCGTCCTCTGTGTGTTCTGCAAACAGTCTGAAAGAGACATGGATGAAATCAGCATAAGTGAGGAGGCTTTCATACAGCTGGTTGTCTGCATACAGCAGGAGCTTGATGTCTTTGTCTTCTAGATTGAGTCCTGATCTATAGTCTCTAATATGATCTGAAGTTTTTCAAACGCTGTCTGGTTTCAGCACTGAATAGCGCGCTTCAATAACAATGAGAACCTCGTAGACTCAACCTGCCCAGCCTGGTCTCAATGTCAATCCGTAGTGACTAATACGTCACAGTAATTAGAATGCGCAAAGTGGATATGTTTATTTCCGTATTTTAGATTCTTTTCTCACATTTAATTGGAGCAAAACTGAAGTGTTAAAATAGTTTGTCACAGTCAAAACAAAGTGAACACCAAGCAGAGTTTCTGAGCTTTCATTAGAGACTAAAACGCGCCAAGAGGATTTGTTTATTTTTGCCTCCATCAGATTAAACCCAAGGAGAGCATCGGCATCGGAGCAAAGCGTGAACGTTAATTTGATGGAGAGTTTAAGTGTCAAAGTTACTAAAAGCCCAAACGCGTCCTCTGTGTGTTCTGCAAACAGTCTGAAAGAGACATGGATGAAATCAGCATAAGTGAGGAGGCTTTCATACAGCTGGTTGTCTGCATACAGCAGGAGCTTGATGTCTTTGTCTTCTAGATTGAGTCCTGATCTATAGTCTCTAATATGATCTGAAGTTTTTCAAACGCTGTCTGGTTTCAGCACTGAATAGCGCGCTTCAATAACAATGAGAACCTCGTAGACTCAACCTGCCCAGCCTGGTCTCAATGTCAATCCGTAGTGACTAATACGTCACAGTAATTAGAATGCGCAAAGTGGATATGTTTATTTCCGTATTTTAGATTCTTTTCTCACATTTAATTGGGGCAAAACTGAAGTGTTAAAATAGTTTGTCACAGTCAAAACAAAGTGAACACCAAGCAGAGTTTCTGAGCTTTCATTAGAGACTAAAACGCGCCAAGAGGATTTGTTTATTTTTTGCCTCCATCAGATTAAACCCAAGGCGAGCATCGGCACGGGGCAAAGCGTGAATGTAAATTTGATGGAGAGTTTAAGTGTCAAAGTTACTAAAAGCCCAAACGCGTCCTCTGTGTGTTCTGCAAACAGTCTGAAAGAGACATGGATGAAATCAGCATCAGTGAGGAGGCTTTCATACAGCTGGTTGTCTGCATACAGCAGGAGCTTGATGTCTTTGTCTTCTAGATTGAGTCCTGATGTATAGTCTCTAATATGATCTCAAGATTTTCAAACGCTGTCTGGTTTCAGCACTGAATAGCGCGCTTCAATAACAATGAGAACCTCGTAGACTCAACCTGCCCAGCCTGGTCTCAATGTCAATCCGTAGTGACTAATACGTCACAGTAATTAGAATGCGCAAAGTGGATATGTTTATTTCCGTATTTTAGATTCTTTTCTCACATTTAATTGGAGCAAAACTGAAGTGTTAAAATAGTTTGTCACAGTCAAAACAAAGTGAACACCAAGCAGAGTTTCTGAGCTTTCATTAGAGACTAAAACGCGCCAAGAGGATTTGTTTATTTTTGCCTCCATCAGATTAAACCCAAAGGCGAGCATCGGCATCGGAGCAAAGCGTGAACTGTAAATTTGATGGAGAGTTTAAGTGTCAAAGTTACTAAAAGCCCAAACGCGTCCTCTGTGTGTTCTGCAAACAGTCTGAAAGAGACATGGATGAAATCAGCATAAGTGAGGAGGCTTTCATACAGCTGGTTGTCTGCATACAGCAGGAGCTTGATGTCTTTGTCTTCTAGATTGAGTCCTGATCTATAGTCTCTAATATGATCTGAAGTTTTTCAAACGCTGTCTGGTTTCAGCACTGAATAGCGCGCTTCAATAACAATGAGAACCTCGTAGACTCAACCTGCCCAGCCTGGTCTCAATGTCAATCCGTAGTGACTAATACGTCACAGTAATTAGAATGCGCAAAGTGGATATGTTTATTTCCGTATTTTAGATTCTTTTCTCACATTTAATTGGAGCAAAACTGAAGTGTTAAAATAGTTTGTCACAGTCAAAACAAAGTGAACACCAAGCAGAGTTTCTGAGCTTTCATTAGAGACTAAAACGCGCCAAGAGGATTTGTTTATTTTTTTGCCTCCATCAGATTAAACCCAAGGCGAGCATCGGCATCGGAGCAAAGCGTGAACTTAAATTTGATGGAGAGTTTAAGTGTCAAAGTTACTAAAAGCCCAAACGCGTCCTCTGTGTGTTCTGCAAACAGTCTGAAAGAGACATGGATGAAATCAGCATAAGTGAGGAGGCTTTCATACAGCTGGTTGTCTGCATACAGCAGGAGCTTGATGTCTTTGTCTTCTAGATTGAGTCCTGATCTATAGTCTCTAATATGATCTGAAGTTTTTCAAACGCTGTCTGGTTTCAGCACTGAATAGCGCGCTTCAATAACAATGAGAACCTCGTAGACTCAACCTGCCCAGCCTGGTCTCAATGTCAATCCGTAGTGACTAATACGTCACAGTAATTAGAATGCGCAAAGTGGATATGTTTATTTCCGTATTTTAGATTCTTTTCTCACATTTAATTGGGGCAAAACTGAAGTGTTAAAATAGTTTGTCACAGTCAAAACAAAGTGAACACCAAGCAGAGTTTCTGAGCTTTCATTAGAGACTAAAACGCGCCAAGAGGATTTGTTTATTTTTGCCTCCATCAGATTAAACCCAAGCGAGCATCGGCATCGGAGCAAAGCGTGAACGTTAATTTGATGGAGAGTTTAAGTGTCAAAGTTACTAAAAGCCCAAACGCGTCCTCTGTGTGTTCTGCAAACAGTCTGAAAGAGACATGGATGAAATCAGCATAAGTGAGGAGGCTTTCATACAGCTGGTTGTCTGCATACAGCAGGAGCTTGATGTCTTTGTCTTCTAGATTGAGTCCTGATCTATAGTCTCTAATATGATCTGAAGTTTTTCAAACGCTGTCTGGTTTCAGCACTGAATAGCGCGCTTCAATAACAATGAGAACCTCGTAGACTCAACCTGCCCACCTGGTCTCAATGTCAATCCGTAGTGACTAATACGTCACAGTAATTAGAATGCGCAAAGTGGATATGTTTATTTCCGTATTTTAGATTCTTTTCTCACATTTAATTGGAGCAAAACTGAAGTGTTAAAATAGTTTGTCACAGTCAAAACAAAGTGAACACCAAGCAGAGTTTCTGAGCTTTCATTAGAGACTAAAACGCGCCAAGAGGATTTGTTTATTTTTGCCTCCATCAGATTAAACCCAAGGCGAGCATCGGCATCGGAGCAAAGCGTGAACGTAAATTTGATGGAGAGTTTAAGTGTCAAAGTTACTAAAAGCCCAAACGCGTCCTCTGTGTGTTCTGCAAACAGTCTGAAAGAGACATGGATGAAATCAGCATAAGTGAGGAGGCTTTCATACAGCTGGTTGTCTGCATACAGCAGGAGCTTGATGTCTTTGTCTTCTAGATTGAGTCCTGATCTATAGTCTCTAATATGATCTGAAGTTTTTCAAACGCTGTCTGGTTTCAGCACTGAATAGCGCGCTTCAATAACAATGAGAACCTCGTAGACTCAACCTGCCCAGCCTGGTCTCAATGTCAATCCGTAGTGACTAATACGTCACAGTAATTAGAATGCGCAAAGTGGATATGTTTATTTCCGTATTTTAGATTCTTTTCTCACATTTAATTGGAGCAAAACTGAAGTGTTAAAATAGTTTGTCACAGTCAAAACAAAGTGAACACCAAGCAGAGTTTCTGAGCTTTCATTAGAGACTAAAACGCGCCAAGAGGATTTGTTTATTTTTGCCTCCATCAGATTAAACCCAAGGAGAGCGTCGGCATCGGAGCAAAGCGTGAACGTTAATTTGATGGAGAGTTTAAGTGTCAAAGTTACTAAAAGCCCAAACGCGTCCTCTGTGTGTTCTGCAAACAGTCTGAAAGAGACATGGATGAAATCAGCATAAGTGAGGAGGCTTTCATACAGCTGGTTGTCTGCATACAGCAGGAGCTTGATGTCTTTGTCTTCTAGATTGAGTCCTGATCTATAGTCTCTAATATGATCTGAAGTTTTTCAAACGCTGTCTGGTTTCAGCACTGAATAGCGCGCTTCAATAACAATGAGAACCTCGTAGACTCAACCTGCCCAGCCTGGTCTCAATGTCAATCCGTAGTGACTAATACGTCACAGTAATTAGAATGCGCAAAGTGGATATGTTTATTTCCGTATTTTAGATTCTTTTCTCACATTTAATTGGGGCAAAACTGAAGTGTTAAAATAGTTTGTCACAGTCAAAACAAAGTGAACACCAAGCAGAGTTTCTGAGCTTTCATTAGAGACTAAAACGCGCCAAGAGGATTTGTTTATTTTTGCCTCCATCAGATTAAACCCAAAGAGAGCATCGGCATCGGAGCAAAGCGCGAACGTAAATTTGATGGAGAGTTTAAGTGTCAAAGTTACTAAAAGCCCAAACGCGTCCTCTGTGTGTTCTGCAAACAGTCTGAAAGAGACATGGATGAAATCAGCATAAGTGAGGAGGCTTTCATACAGCTGGTTGTCTGCATACAGCAGGAGCTTGATGTCTTTGTCTTCTAGATTGAGTCCTGATCTATAGTCTCTAATATGATCTGAAGTTTTTCAAACGCTGTCTGGTTTCAGCACTGAATAGCGCGCTTCAATAACAATGAGAACCTCGTAGACTCAACCTGCCCAGCCTGGTCTCAATGTCAATCCGTAGTGACTAATACGTCACAGTAATTAGAATGCGCAAAGTGGATATGTTTATTTCCGTATTTTAGATTCTTTTCTCACATTTAATTGGAGCAAAACTGAAGTGTTAAAATAGTTTGTCACAGTCAAAACAAAGTGAACACCAAGCAGAGTTTCTGAGCTTTCATTAGAGACTAAAACGCGCCAAGAGGATTTGTTTATTTTTTTGCCTACATCAGATTAAACCCAAGGAGAGCATCGGCCACGGGGCAAAGCGTGAATGTAAATTTGATGGAGAGTTTAAGTGTCAAAGTTACTAAAAGCCCAAACGCGTCCTCTGTGTGTTCTGCAAACAGTCTGAAAGAGACATGGATGAAATCAGCATAAGTGAGGAGGCTTTCATACAGCTGGTTGTCTGCATACAGCAGGAGCTTGATGTCTTTGTCTTCTAGATTGAGTCCTGATCTATAGTCTCTAATATGATCTGAAGTTTTTCAAACGCTGTCTGGTTTCAGCACTGAATAGCGCGCTTCAATAACAATGAGAACCTCGTAGACTCAACCTGCCCAGCCTGGTCTCAATGTCAATCCGTAGTGACTAATACGTCACAGTAATTAGAATGCGCAAAGTGGATATGTTTATTTCCGTATTTTAGATTCTTTTCTCACATTTAATTGGGGCAAAACTGAAGTGTTAAAATAGTTTGTCACAGTCAAAACAAAGTGAACACCAAGCAGAGTTTCTGAGCTTTCATTAGAGACTAAAACGCGCCAAGAGGATTTGTTTATTTTTGCCTCCATCAGATTAAACCCAAGGAGAGCAGCATCGGCATCGGAGCAAAGCGCGAACTGTAAATTTGATGGAGAGTTTAAGTGTCAAAGTTACTAAAAGCCCAAACGCGTCCTCTGTGTGTTCTGCAAACAGTCTGAAAGAGACATGGATGAAATCAGCATAAGTGAGGAGGCTTTCATACAGCTGGTTGTCTGCATACAGCAGGAGCTTGATGTCTTTGTCTTCTAGATTGAGTCCTGATCTATAGTCTCTAATATGATCTGAAGTTTTTCAAACGCTGTCTGGTTTCAGCACTGAATAGCGCGCTTCAATAACAATGAGAACCTCGTAGACTCAACCTGCCCAGCCTGGTCTCAATGTCAATCCGTAGTGACTAATACGTCACAGTAATTAGAATGCGCAAAGTGGATATGTTTATTTCCGTATTTTAGATTCTTTTCTCACATTTAATTGGGGCAAAACTGAAGTGTTAAAATAGTTTGTCACAGTCAAAACAAAGTGAACACCAAGCAGAGTTTCTGAGCTTTCATTAGAGACTAAAACGCGCCAAGAGGATTTGTTTATTTTTTGCCTCCATCAGATTAAACCCAAGGAGAGCGTCGGCATCGGAGCAAAGCGCGAACGTAAATTTGATGGAGAGTTTAAGTGTCAAAGTTACTAAAAGCAAAAAACGCGTCCTCTGTGTGTTCTGCAAACAGTCTGAAAGAGACATGGATGAAATCAGCATCAGTGAGGAGGCTTTCATACAGCTGGTCGTCTGCATACAGCAGGAGCTTGATGTCTTTGTCTTCTAGATTGAGTCCTGATGTATAGTCTCTAATATGATCTCAAGATTTTCAAACGCTGTCTGGTTTCAGCACTGAATAGCGCGCTTCAATAACAATGAGAACCTCGTAGACTCAACCTGCCCAGCCTGGTCTCAATGTCAATCCGTAGTGACTAATACGTCACAGTAATTAGAATGCGCAAAGTGGATATGTTTATTTCCGTATTTTAGATTCTTTTCTCACATTTAATTGGAGCAAAACTGAAGTGTTAAAATAGTTTGTCACAGTCAAAACAAAGTGAACACCAAGCAGAGTTTCTGAGCTTTCATTAGAGACTAAAACGCGCCAAGAGGATTTGTTTATTTTTTGCCTCCATCAGATTAAACCCAAGGAGAGCATCGGCATCGGAGCAAAGCGTGAACTTAAATTTGATGGAGAGTTTAAGTGTCAAAGTTACTAAAAGCCCAAACGCGTCCTCTGTGTGTTCTGCAAACAGTCTGAAAGAGACATGGATGAAATCAGCATAAGTGAGGAGGCTTTCATACAGCTGGTTGTCTGCATACAGCAGGAGCTTGATGTCTTTGTCTTCTAGATTGAGTCCTGATCTATAGTCTCTAATATGATCTGAAGTTTTTCAAACGCTGTCTGGTTTCAGCACTGAATAGCGCGCTTCAATAACAATGAGAACCTCGTAGACTCAACCTGCCCAGCCTGGTCTCAATGTCAATCCGTAGTGACTAATACGTCACAGTAATTAGAATGCGCAAAGTGGATATGTTTATTTCCGTATTTTAGATTCTTTTCTCACATTTAATTGGAGCAAAACTGAAGTGTTAAAATAGTTTGTCACAGTCAAAACAAAGTGAACACCAAGCAGAGTTTCTGAGCTTTCATTAGAGACTAAAACGCGCCAAGAGGATTTGTTTATTTTTTGCCTCCATCAGATTAAACCCAAGGAGAGCGTCGGCATCGGAGCAAAGCGCGAACGTTAATTTGATGGAGAGTTTAAGTGTCAAAGTTACTAAAAGCCCAAACGCGTCCTCTGTGTGTTCTGCAAACAGTCTGAAAGAGACATGGATGAAATCAGCATCAGTGAGGAGGCTTTCATACAGCTGGTCGTCTGCATACAGCAGGAGCTTGATGTCTTTGTCTTCTAGATTGAGTCCTGATCTATAGTCTCTAATATGATCAGAAGTTTTTCAAACGCTGTCTGGTTTCAGCACTGAATAGCGCGCTTCAATAACAATGAGAACCTCATAGACTCAACCTGCCCAGCCTGGTCTCAATGTCAATCCGTAGTGACTAATACGTCACAGTAATTAGAATGCGCAAAGTGGATATGTTTATTTCCGTGTTTTAGATTCTTTTCTCACATTTAATTGGAGCAAAACTGAAGTGTTAAAATAGTTTGTCACAGTCAAAACAAAGTGAACACCAAGCAGAGTTTCTGAGCTTTCATTAGAGACTAAAACGCGCCAAGAGGATTTGTTTATTTTTTGCCTCCATCAAATTAAACCCAAGGAGAGCGTCGGCATCGGAGCAAAGCGCGAACGTTAATTTGATGGAGAGTTTAAGTGTCAAAGTTACTAAAAGCCCAAACGCGTCCTCTGTGTGTTCTGCAAACAGTCTGAAAGAGACATGGATGAAATCAGCATAAGTGAGGAGGCTTTCATACAGCTGGTTGTCTGCATACAGCAGGAGCTTGATGTCTTTACGCTGTCTGGTTTCAGCACTAATAGCGCGCTTCAATAACAATGAGAACCTCGTAGACTCAACCTGCCCAGCCTGGTCTCAATGTCAATCCGTAGTGACTAATACGTCACAGTTATTAGAATGCGCAGTTTTCACAGAGAGTTTAAGTGTCAAAGTTACTAAAAGCCCAAACGCGTCAGAGAGAATATATCCGACTATGTGTCAAATTTATTAATTGGTTATTAGGAGGTACAAATACAAATGAAATAAATAAATAATCATAATAAAAATCTTAATTATCTGAATAATAAAATAATGATCTTAAATGAGTTCAAACTCTACATAGATGTTTTACAAGATACAAATATTTCTTCCAGTCAAGGTGTAAGGAAAAACAGACAAACACACACACACACACACACACACACACACACAAAACATTACAATCACACGCATTACATTGAGAAAGGTGGCATTAAAAATTGGTAAACAATTTCAAAAGCAGTGTGTTTCAGGAGAAATGCAAACGAAATCAGAAGATGCATGAAACACAAATGTCTCAACTATTACATGCATAAAGTTGGTGTGGTTTCAGAGTCAGTATACTACAATGAAAACTTTGTGACTTGTGTAAACTTTGTTAAACATGTAATTGCTGATAAACATGCTAGGAGCAATAACTGTTTAATGTAAACTAGAACCCAACTCTGATGTGATGAGTTTGTTTCACATAACTGTAAATTATCTCACTTGCAGTTGCTAGCTAACTATTGAAATGTACGATATATTAAAACATTTTGGTATTTTGCTGATGAGGACAAAAACTGCTTACCAAATGTTTTCTTATAAAGGAAAAACTAATTATCCATCCATCTATCCATCCATTATCTTCCGCTTATCCGGGCCCGGGTCGCGGGGGCAACAGTCTAAGCAGAGACGCCCAGACTTCCCCTCTCCCTAGCCACTTCCTCCAGCTCTTCCGGGGACCCCGAGGCGCTCCCAGGCCAGCCAGGAGACATAATCCCTCCAGCGTGTCCTAGGTCTTCCCGGGGCCTCCCCCGGTGGGACATGCCCAAACACCTCCCGGGAAGGCGTCCAGGAGGCATCCGAAATAGATGCCCGAGCCACCTCAACTGGCTCCTCTCGATGTGGAGGAGCAACGGCTCTACTCTGAGCTCCTCCCGAGTAACTGAGCTTCTCACACCTATCTCTAAGGGGAGCGCCCAGCAACCCTGCGGAGAAAGCTCATTTCGCCGCCTGTATCCGGGATCTTGTCCTTTCGGTCATGACCCACAGCTCATGACCATAGGTGAGAGTAGGAACGTAGATTGACCGGTAAATCGAGAGCTTCGCCTTACAGTTCAGCTCCTTCTTCACCACGACAGACCGGTACATCGATCGCATTACTGCAGAAGCTGCACCGATCCGTCTGTCAATCTCCCCGCTCCATCCTTCCCTCACTCGTGAACAAGACCCCAAGATACCTGAACCTCCACCTGAGGCAAAATCTCTCCACCAACCTGAAGTGGGCAAGCCACCCTTTTCCGACTGAGAACCATGGCCTCGGATTTGAGGTGCTGATTCTCATCCCGGCCGCTTCACACTCGGCTGCAAACCGCCCCAGTGCACGCTGAAGGTCCTGGTCTGAGGAGGCCAACATGACAATGTCATCCGCAAAAAAGCAGCGACGAAATCATGTGGTTCCCAAACCGACACCCTCCGCCCTTGGCTGCGCCTAGAAATTCTGTCCATAAAAATTATGAACAGAACCGGTGACAAAGGGCAGCCCTGCCGGAGTCCAACATGCACCGGGAACAAGTCCGACTTGCTGCCGGCAATGCGGACCAAGCTCCTGCTCTGGTCGTACAGGGACCAAACAGCCCTAAGCAAGGGGCCCCGGACCCCATACTCCCAGAGCACCCTCCACAGGACACCACGAGGGACACAGTCGAATGCCTTCTCTAAATCCACAAAACACATGTGGATTGGTTGGGCAAACTCCCATGAACCCTCCAGCACCCTGGAAAGGGTATAGAGCTGGTCCAGTGTTCCACGACCGGGACGAAAACCACACTGTTCCACCTGAATCCGAGGTTCCACTATCGGCCGAATTCTCCTCTCCAGTACCCTGGCATAGACTTTCCCGGAGAGGCTGAGAAGTGTGATCCCCCTGTAGTTGGAACACACTCTCCGGTCCCCCTTCTTGAAAAGAGGGACCACCACCCCGGTCTGCCAGTCCAGAGGCACTGTCCCCAACCGCCACGCGATGTTGCAGAGGCGTGTCAGCCAAGACAGCCCCACAACATCCAGAGACTTGAGGTACTCAGGGTGGATCTCATCGACCCCCGGTGCCTTGCCACCGAGGAGCTTTTTAACTACCTCGATGACTTCAGCCCAGGTGATGGATGAATCCACCTCTGAGCCCTCAGCCACTGCTTCCTCAATGGAAGACGTGTTGGTGGGATTGAGGAGATCCTCAAAGTATTCCTTCCACCGTCCGACGATATCCCCAGTTGAGGTCAACAGCTGCCCATCTCCACTGTAAACAGTGTTGGTAGGGCACTGCTTCCCCCTCCTGAGGCGGCGAACGGTTTGCCAGAATCTCTTCGAGGCCAACCGATAGTCTTTCTCCATGGCCTCACAAACTCCTCCCAGGCCCGATTTTTTGCCTCCACAACTATCCGGGCTGCAGTCCGCTTGGTCTGCCTGTACCCGTCAGCTGCCTCAGGAGTCCCACAAGCCAACCAGGCCCGATAGGACACCTTCTTCAGCTTGACGGCATCCCTTACTTCCGGTGTCCACCACCGGGTTCGGGGATTTCCACCTCGACAGGCACCAGAGACCTTACGGCCACAGCTCCGAGCAGCCGCGTCGACAAGGGAGGTGGAGAACATGGTCCACTCGGACTCAATATCTCCAGACTCCCTCGGGATCCGGTCGAAGCTCCGGCCGGAGGTGGGAGTTGAAGATCTCTCTGACAGGGGCTCGCCAACGTTCCCAACAGACCCTCACAGCACGCTTGGGTCTCCCGAGTCTGTCTAGCTTCCTCCCCCACCATCGGATCCAACTCACCACCAGGTGGTGATCAGTTGACAGCTCCACACCTCTCTTCACCCGAGTGTCCAAGACATATGGCCGGAGGTCAGATGAGACGACCACAAAGTCGATCATCGACCTCCGGTCTAGGGTGTCCTGGTGCCACGTGCACTGATGGACACCCTTATGCTTGAACATGGTGTTCGTTATGGATAAGCCGTGGCTAGCACAGAAATCCAATAACAGAACACCACTCTGGTTCAGATCAGGGGGGCTGTTCCTCCCAATCACGCCCCTCCAGGTATCACTGTCACTGCCCACGTGTGCGTTGAAGTCCCCCAGTAGAATGATGGAGTCTCCAGTTGGAGCACTTTCCAGCACCCTCCCAGAGACCCTATTAGGCCGGGTACTCCGCACTGCCGTTTGGGCCCGTGAGGCATATACGACAGTGAGAGACCTATCCCCTACCCGAAGGCGCAGGGAAGCGACCCTCTCATTCACCGGGTTGAACTCCAACACATGGCAGCTGAGCTGGGGGGCTATAAGCAAACCCACTCCAGCCCGCCGCCTCTCATCATGGGCAACTCCAGAGTGGTAGAGAGTCCAGCCTCTCTCAAGAACTGTGGTTCCAGAGCCCAAGCTGTGCGTGGAAGTGAGCCCGACTATCTCTAGCCGGTACCTCTCAACCTCCCGCACAAGCTCAGGCTCCTTCCCCGCCAGCTTCCTTCCTCTCCTTGAACTGTCACCTTATCGTGGTGGAGGGGTTTGAGTACCCGAATGACCCTGGGAGCTATGTTGTCTGGGGCTATATGCCCCTGGTAGGGTCTCCCAAGGCAAACAGGTCCTTGGTGACGGGCCAGACTAAGAGCAGTTCACAAAACCCAGTATGAGTCTAATTAAAACAAGGACCGAGACGTCGCCCGGCATGGCGCAGCCGGGGCCCCACCCTGGAGCCAGGCCCGGGGTTGGGGCTCGTATGCGAGCGCCTGGTGTCCGGGCCTGCCCCCATGGGGCCCAGCCGGGCTCAGCCCGAACGAGCGACGTGGGGCCACCCTCCCGTGGGCTCACCACCTGCGGGAGGGATCATATGGGGCCGGTGCATAGTGGATCGGGCAACAGTCGAAGGCTAGGCCCCCGACGACCCGATCTCTGGACACGGAAACTGGCTTTAGGGACATGGAATGTCGCCTCGCTGGCGGGGAAGGAAAAACTAATTATTAAGACATAAACAAAATGTCTGTTTTTGGACAAGACCTAATAGACAGTCAAGTAAAACACTGGTGTCACAGTACTGGTGTGGGCAAATTCAAAAAGGCATGAATCATCCCACCTTTTACCTAAAATGACTACTTATCAACTGTGCTTCATTTACTTAACTGTTGTTTAGAGACGTACACAAAATAAATGTATAACTGCTGTGAAATGCACAGCTTTAAGTGTAATAGTTAGAAAAGTTTGAAAAGCATTGGTTGTATAGTTAGGGTCAGACTCAGTTTTCATGCTGAGTCGTCATGTCCACATCATAGACAGACCAGAAAGATGAAAAGACATATCATTTGTTTAGTCTTAAACACTCTCATGTAGAAGGACTGTCCTTTAATTCTCTTTACACTGGATTTGGTCATGTTTTTTAATGAATTCCTATGAACATATTTGACCATGCTCAGTGAGTAGTCTTTACACGCTGAACAACTGTACTAAAACAAAAGAAACAGAACGTAAAGAACGTCATTTACAAATCAACATAAACTTTCACAACAGACCAGGAGAGAAGATTTCTCTATTCATTTTAAATGGCCCATATGCTGTTTATTTTTAGCAAGTTGCTCTCTTGAATTTACTTTTGTGCAAACATAATTTCTGTATAAAGATTATGTTTGAACCTTATCCATAGCCTTTAAAAGAGTGTGGAGCATCATAGTTTTTAAATGTTTGCATTACAGCGGTGGTGGGGGCATATAGTTCATCTAACAATTACGACAAAGCACAAAGATTTTTAGCACATATAGTAGTTGTTTGAGTGATGATGGTAAGATGGTGATAATAGTTGAAAACATACTATAATCTTTAATGTCAAGTGGGATGTTAAGTGGAAACTATTGTGCAGACATTAAACACCTTAGGAAAAGGTTTGGTTTGTCAAAAAGAAAGTTCAGTCATATATTTAAAAAGTTTCTTAAATGAAAGGTCTGTGTTCAACACACACACACACACACACACACACTCCCATGTGAGGAATAGCGTGAACTTACACTGCTTTGTTAACACCCAGAGAAGCGTCTTCACCTAAGACAGAACACACTCCGACAAACAAAGAAACGTGAACAGTGTCATGCTATCTGGATAAGATGGCTAAAACAAAGTGGAGAAAAGAAACGTCATTTGTAAATCCACATTTACAAACTTGTACCAAACTAACAAATTACTCATAAATGAATTTGCTGTATGCATTATAAGCAGTGTTTTTCTTGTACGATGTATACTTGAGCTATATTTTGTTATTTGGGCTCCTGATTGTACATGGTGTTTTGCACACACATCATTTTGACCAGAGTGTGGACCTTTGTTTAACAGCCTCGGACTTTAATGAATGTGCAGCTTTCGGTACAATAGTCAGATGGGATTCAGTTGTAGGCCTAATTGTTTTAAGTGTAAACAGCACAAATTCATTTCGTGTTGATGCTTCTTGCGATCCCACATCATAGATAGCTGTAAAGTTTCACTAAAAGAAAGGTCAATTTGATCAAACCTTCTCAAACAGAAAGACTATTACTGTTTTATTTTATTTATTCCAATAAACATTGAATGTTGGCAGCTCTCAAAAAGTGTCTTCACCTAAAAACATATACAGTCCAACGCACAAATGTGAACAGTGTCATCTGCTTTTGAACAAGATGACTAAAACTTGTCTAACTTGACAAAAAAAAACATAAATTACAAAACCACATTTACACACTTTCACAATTACTCACGGATGGATGTTGTGTATTTATTATTATAATTGGTAGATCACAATATGTGCTGTGCCCTCTTTTCTTAGTTATTTGGTCTTCTGAATTTGACCTGGATGTTCTAGATACACATAAGTCCTGTATTAGAGTTTATGGTTGAAATTTATCTTAGCCTTTACAAGAGTGTGGAACGAACATTGTCATTACAACGGTGTGACATAGTCCTGACAAAATATTTAGCCATGTAAAAATATGCACAAGATTTTAGCACAGCTACTGGGTAATCAAAATGTACTCCCTGTGGTTGTTAAACACTTCGGGTAATTCATTTGAAATGTAGGTTTTCTGCTTTTGTGACACACAAAAACATATAAATGTTTAAATCGACTTTTGGTCATTTAATTTGAATCCATGATTTTGAGGATCATGGTTTTAGTTTTGAAATAAATACAGAAATAAAGGAGTAACAATATGGCTAACTGGGGAAAAATAAATGTGGGTGTAAGTGAAATGAAATGTAATATGTTTTGTCTTGTTTTAGTAAAATAACAGTACTTGGTCAAGCAAAGTTCTATTAATGTCTTTATAATGTTTTATCAGTTTCTTGAGAGAACCCTACATTTTATATAGGCTATATGTAAAGGTTTGTAATGCCAACCAAAGTTCACAATGCCATCTAGAGTTCACGATGTCAGACCCTTGTAGATTCACCAGAGCTGTGTTGTAAAACGTTGCAAAACATCTTTAGAACATGTTTTACAGCTTTTGACGCTTTACTGATTCTACATCCCCACCACACATCCTTTCTCGTTATCCAAAGCAGCATGATACAAAGTATTTACATTCTGTAAGATGTCATAAAAGTTTAGACGCTCAACTGTCTAAAAGCGGGGTGTGTGTGTGTGTGGGGTGATTGTGCTAGGGGTCAGATGCTTGAAAGATCAAAGAATGAGTAAATAACTAAAGTAACTAAATTACATTTAAAACAGTATTTGGTTTAATTATTTTACCAAAGTTTAAATCTACACCCTGGCGTGTGTCTTTGCGTGGGCCTACATTTCCTTCGGTTGGGGATACAGCTATACACACCAGGTCTATCCTCATTTCAAACGCTTGCCGTCTCAAACAGAACAGATTAAGCTATTTGATGTTAAATGTTAAAAACTGCTCGTGGACATAAGTAAACTACTGTTGCGTGATATGTCTACGCATTGTAATGGTCACTTACGGTAATTCGAGGGTGCAATGACAACGCCGCATGTATGTAGAGGGTGTGTCTGTGAAAGATGCGAAAGGTGAGCAATAGAAGGAAACTTTTCTCTTTTATTTTTTTCTGTTTATATTTGTGACCTGAGTTGAATGTTTACTTTTTCTTACTCAAACCCCATGTATACGGACGAGTGTGACGGCGCTTAAGTCATTTTATTAAAACCGGGGAAAAACACGGCAGATCGTCTCTCGCGCATCTTTTCATCCTGTACCTTTTCTCTCGGGGCAATGGAACATTTCAACTGTGCGTTACAGCTTGTTTGAAACAGTGTTTTAGAAACACATTTGACCTCTTCTGAAACTGTTTACATCATGTGAAACATTGTACCCCGTCTTGACTTGTTTGTTTTTAGCACTTTTTAATTGTGTTTAATGGGGAACCACTCTTCAAATGTAAACCTCAAAAGTTTCACATTTAAAAAAAGCATATAGTTTTATACTGTTTCAACTATGATGAACTAAACAAAAATTGTTAAAAACATATATTATTTATAAATGTCATGTTTGTTTAATTATTTTACCATTATTTAAATCTTCATCTCTGTATGAACTGGGTGCATTCTTCTGCTCTGAGGGGCGTGTTAGGGGGCGGAGACTGGGGGTGGCTTTACGCACGTCCCCAGACATCATTAGTGATTAGCCATCAGGAGAGAGAGGTCGTGTTTGCTTCACCCTGCGTAAGAAAAATTTTTTTTTTTGTCTAAACTAAATAAACATTTAGCAGAAAATTGTGATGTGAAAAACTTAACAAAATATTATTTGTTTTGATTTTATTTATTTTATTTTGATTTTATTATTGTATCCATTGTTCTGCATTGAGGTAAAAGTGTTAGGGGCGGAGACTGGGGGGGTGGCTTCACACAAGCTGCCAGGGATTTTTATGACAGTCATCAATCAATCAAATTTGACACATAGTCGCCTATATTCTCTCTGACGCGTTTGGGCTTTTAGTAACTTTGACACTTAAACTCTCCATCAAATTTACATTTGCGCTTTGCCCCGTGGCCGATGCTCGCCTTGGGTTTAATCTGATGGAGGCAAAAAATAAACAAATCCTCTTGGCGTGTTTTAGTCTCTAATGAAAGCTCAGAAACTCTGCTTGGTGTTCACTTTGTTTTGACTGTGACAAACTAGTCTATGAGGTTCTCATTGTTATTGAAGTGCGCTATTAGTGCTGAAACCAGACAGCGTTTGAAAAACTTCAGATCATATTAGAGACTATAGATCAGGACTCAACCTAGAAGACAAGACATCAAGCTCCTGCTGTATGCAGACGACCAGCTGTATGAAAGCCTCCTCACTGATGCTGATTTCGTACATGTCTCTTTCAGACTGTTTGCAGAACACACAGAGGACGCGTTTGGGCTTTTAGTAACTTTGACACTTAAACTATCCATCAAATTTACGTTCGCGCTTTGCTCCGATGCCGATGCTCGCCTTGGGTTTAATCTGATGGAGGCAAAAAATAAACAAATCCTCTTGGCGTGTTTTAGTCTCTAATGAAAGCTCAGAAACTCTGCTTGGTGTTCACGTTGTTTTGACTGTGACAAACTATTTTAACACTTCAGTTTTGCTCCAATTAAATGTGAGAAAAGAATTTAAAATACGGAAATAAACATATCCACTTTGTGCATTCTAATAACTGTGACGTTTTAGTCACTACGGATTGACATCGAGACCAGGCTGGGCAGGTTGAGTCTATGAGGTTCTCATTGTTATTGAAGCGCGCTATTCAGTGCTGAAACCAGACAGCGTTTGAAAAACTTCAGATCATATTAGAGACTATAGATCAGGACTCAATCTAGAAGACCAAGACATCAAGCTCCTGCTGTATGCAGACGACCAGCTGTATGAAAGCCTCCTCACTGATGCTGATTTCATCCATGGCTCTTTCAGACTGTTTACACAGTGGACGCGTTTGGGCTTTTAGTAACTTTGACACTTAAACTATCCATCAAATTTACGTTTGTGCTTTGCTCCGATGTCAATGCTCGCCTTGGGTTTAATCTGATGGAGGCAAAAAATAAACAAATCCTCTTGGCGCGTTTTAGTCTCTAATGAAAGCTCAGAAACTCTGCTTGGTGTTCACTTTGTTTTGACTGTGACAAACTATTTTACCGCTTCAGTTTTGCCCCAATTAAATGTGAGACAAGAAGTTAAAATACAAAAATAAACATATCCACTTTGCGCATTCTAATAACTGTGACGTATTAGTCACTACGGATTGACATTGAGACCAGGCTGGGCAGGTTGAGTCTACGAGGTTCTCATTGTTATTGAAGCGCGCTATTCAGTGCTGAAACCAGACAGCGTTTGAAAAACTTCAGATCATATTAGAGACTATAGACCAGAACTCACTCTAGAAGACTGTAAGGGTGGATCGCCTACAGGGGTTCTGACTGCAGGGTTGCCGAATGACTAAAGAAACGTTATCAGCAAGATGATAGAAAACTGTACATTTCTCGTCTTTACCACCCACTGCAGCTTATACCAACGACGGAAATAAGCGCAGTTACAATAGCTAAACATGTGGGAGAGCGTTGCTATAATGTGACTATATTGTATTGCAATAGGTAACACTTCAAAGTCAATACCAAATCAAAACTAGTTAGCACATCATTTGTAATTGAAAGAATTTAATGACAAAATCTAGTTATGGTTACACTTTAAAATAGTTACAAAATAAATGTATGAGATGATGAAAACATACCATTAATGAATGTTGAATGTTACCTGAGGGATAGAAAGAGAGAGGGGGAGAGAGAGAGAGACAAAGAAGAGAAGAGAGCAAAGAAGAGAAGAGCCAAAGAAAGCCCCAAGAAGAGAGAGCCAGAGAATAAGAGAGAGAGAGAGCAACAGTTACAATCTTCTTTTATCTATTCCTTGACCATGTGACTGAAACCCTAATGTGAGACATTCAAACTGACCAATCAGACCAAACCTCCCCCACTGTGCTACAGGTGTGACACACATTTGGCCTACAGGCCTTCAGCATTTCTTTGTCTTTAGGAATTCCAAATGGCCCTTCTGATAAGAAAGATGGGGGTTGAAAACAGTAAAGCAAATGTCTTTGTTCATTTTCAAAAATCAAATATCTTTGATTATTTTCAATTCTTTCAGTCCCCCTTTGGCACCATTGGCCACAATCATTGAGTCCAAAGGTGGCACAGTCCACAAAGACATGCTTTCTGTTGTGTGTAGATGTCATCTTCAGACTTCTCGTCCATACTTGCTGCAAAAGCAGCTGGTCAGTCTTCAGTCTTTGTTCTCATCTCAGTCCTGCATGAGAAGGCTCCATCAAATGGTGTTGCACCAATCATTGATATGCAAAACGTCCATTGAATACTTCACACCCCGAGAACAGTCACTGAAGGTTAGAACAAACGCTTGTCCCTCTTTCTGAGGACACAGGATGTGAACTTGTGCAGCAGGGATCCTGTGATTAAAAGAACATATAGCACAACAAAGAACAAAAGCATACATGGTATTTGTCATTGGTCAGAAGTTTGATGTGGTCAGATTAAAATAGTCTCTGGCAATGAGCCCTTTAATCGATGTACTTAATAAACTGGTCAAGGTTGAGAATAAAAGAAGATCTCACAAGCTCTTACATTGTTTCTGGAAACATTAAAAATGAATTCCATAGATGTCCAAAAACATTGTTGCAAGTCAAATGGACAAAATACAAAGACTAAAATAAATGTTTGCACTTAGGTAAGGAACGGAGTTTTGCAGTTAAAGCCGCAAAACTCCGTTACAAAGACCGAGTGGAGTCTCATTTCCAACTCAACGACTCGCGGCGCATGTGGCAAGGTCTGAGGTCCATCTGCTCGTTTGGATCTAAATCCTCTGCAGAGGTGAGCACTGATCTGTCGCTCGTGAATGAGTTAAACTCTTTCTACGTTCGCTTTGACTGTAACCGCGGCAACGCGACTCCGCCAAGTGGCGCGTTAGAGGAAATTACTCAGAGCAGCAACAATCACGTGATCTCTGTCTCAGAGGATGAAGTTCGGAGAGCACTCAAGCGTGTGGACGTCAGGAAAGCTGCCGGGCCGGATGGTATTTCAGGTCGTGTTCTGCGGTCCTGTGCTGATCAGCTCGCCGGGTTGTTTACATCTATCTTTAATGAGTCCCTTGCTACATCTGTGGTCCCCACCTCCTTCAAAAAATCCACCATCATCCCTGTCCCTAAGAACAGTAAACCCTCTTGCCTAAATGACTATCGTCCAGTGGCTCTCACGTCTATAGTCATGAAGGTCTTTGAGAGACTCATTAAAAACACCATTTGCGCCTTCATTCCTGACACTTTGGACCCTCTTCAGTTTGCCTATCGTCCCAATAGATCGACTGAAGATGCCATCTCTCATGTCCTCCACTCCTCCCTCACTCACATCGACAGCAAAAGTGAGAACTACGTAAGGCTGCTATTTATTGACTATAGCTCAGCCTTTAACACCATAGTTCCCATCAAGCTAACCTCCAAACTCCTGGATCTCGGCCTGAATTCTTCTCTCTGCCACTGGATTGAGGACTTCCTCACTGGCAGGCCTCAGGTGGTGAGAATAGGCCAGTCCACCTCCACCTCCATCTCCCTGAGTGTGGGAGCTCCACAGGGCTGTGTCCTGAGTCCCCTGCTCTACTCGCTCTACACGCATGACTGTTTCTCCACACACAGCTCCACCTCTATCATCAAATTTGCTGATGATACTGTTGTCCTGGGCCTCATTTCCAACAACAATGAGATGGCATACTTGGACGAGGTGGAGCATCTAACAGCATCTAACATCATGGTGCCAGGACAACTGTCTCTCTCTGAATGTTGGCAAGACCAAAGAAATGATTGTGGACTTCAGGAAGAGACAGCAACGGACATACTCCCCCCTCATGATCAGCGGGTCACCAGTAGAGAGAGTGAGCAGCTTCAAGTACCTGGGTGTAAACATCTCCGAGGACCTGACCTGGACTGCTCACATTCAGACACAGGTGAAAAAAGCCAGGCAAAGACTGTACCACCTGCGCCAGCTGAGGAAATTCAGGGTTTCACCAGCTATCCTGAAAACTTTCTATTTAGGGGCGATAGAAAGTGTATTAACTTAAGTGCATCACAGCGTGGTATGGGAACAGCACCAGTCATGACCGCAAAGCCCTGCAAAGAGTTGTGCGCTTATCCGAGCGTATCTCAGGGTCAGCTCTCCCATCTCTGCAGGACGTCTACACCAAACGCTGCAAAGGCAGAGCTACTAAGATCATCAAGGACTCTAATCACCCTGCAAACCCTCATTACACGCTGCTGCCATCTGGTAAGCGCTTCCGAAGCCTGATGGCCAAAACTGAGAGACTCAGGAGGAGCTTCTTCCCCAGGCCATCAGACTCCTGAACTCAGTCACTTAATATCACGTGACTTCACTTCGTTGTTACTGTGTAACAACCTGTTATAAACCTGTTTGCACATTATACTCTTTATACATTTGTTAACCACATATTTATAAGTCTACAGTTTACTCACTGCACAGTCTACTTCAATTATTTTATTCCACTTCTTATTCTTACTTTTTACTTTTTTTTTTCTTCTACTTGACTTGATTATTTATAATTCTACAGATATAGATATATATATATATATATATATATATATATATATATATATATATATATATATATATATATATATATATATATATATATATATATAGTACTTTTTTATTCTATTTCTATTATAATTTCCTCCTTATGTTTCTAACTGTGAATTTGCACTGTCCATGGAGCGGACCTGTTTACATTTCACTGCCGGTTGTATATTCTGTATATAACTGTGTATGTGACAAATAAAACTCTTGAATCTTGAATCTTGAAGAATAAGAAATACGTAAATTCACGTAAATTTTGATATTTAACTTGGTGAGACACATAATAACTAACTGATTTAGTAAATCTGAAGAAAAACAAAAACAATAACTGTAAGAAAGTCACAGTTATAATACAGTGTAGATGTAAAGACTTAAATAAAATAGAATACATGTTGTGAGGCTGATGTAGATGTAGATTTGACTTTGTCTGTGAAGATCAAATATTTGTGGCTGCATTTAGCTGTGGCTATGTGTAAATCATGCCCCAAACATGGTGAGGTGTCAGGAAGTAGTCGTAGACGGATTCAATTGCAAGTGAGAGGTATATTGTGGTAACACAAAACACAAGGAATGTCCGGGGATTGGCTGGCGGTGACGCAGGGACTCAATGGGCTAGACAGTGAAGACGTCGTGCGGTGATAATCCCAGAGTGGTGATCGTGGGGCGTGGAACACAGGAACACAGGAACACAGGAACACAGGAACACAGGAACACGGAACACGGGAACACGGGAACACGGGAACACGGGAACACGGGAGAGACAGGCACGGCATCACTAGAGGGACAACGACTCGACAACACAGTGGTGGTGAGAAGGGAACTAAATAGGCAGAGCAGATGGAATTCAGGTGCAAAGGATGATAGCTGAGTGTGTGATCAGTGACCACGCCCCCCACACTCCCCTCACATACACACACAGGCAGTAATTAGGAGACAACGAATTCATGAACCGTGACAGTGAGGAGGTTTACAATTGTGATGCAAATTTGGTCCTGTTGTAACAGGAAGCCAGCATGAGAATGTGAGTGAGGTGTGGTCTGGCTCAAAATCTCCCCACACCAGTGATTTTGTTAGGGAGCATGATAAAGTGCAAAGGTCAGAGTTACTGAATCCTGCTGTGATGAAAGCATTTTCATGGTTAATGCAGTTGTAAATTACATTGTAGCCACATGGCAATTCTATGCTCCTGTACGTGGTTTTACTGCAGCTATATGGAAAATAGCAGTTTTCCACTCAGGAGACAAACAAATTCAACATAGAAACACATGAAACTGGAAATGGCTAAACAATTCCAGTATTAAAGTTATTCCAATTTTCACAAGATACATGGCCTAGAATGCAAAGCATCAACAACCTTTATCCTAAGTGTTTCATACAACACTTACAGTAAAGCAATCATGTGTTTTAAAGAATAAACTTAACTAGTCTATGTGTATATATTAACACAAACAACTATAATGTCTGTTCAATGCGTACAATGTGTTTAGTACAATTACAAATTTGAAAATACACAGAGGATCATTGCAATTTAGATGTTTAACTATTAAACTCACTGCTATGAGGCTGCTAGTCCACTAGCCAATAAGGTTAATAGCTGAAGGCCTTGCATGAACACTGCAGTTAACTCACTAAGAGTTTTACCTGCAAATGAGCGCTGATCTTTGCCCTTAGAAAGTGACTTCTGCATTTTTTTAGAATGCACTTCTTTACATTTCTCATCTAGACTTGATAATAGAAATGGTACCACATTATGTAGCCTTTTAAAACTTATGAAGTTTAGAGCCTCAATTATTGTACCATGTTTTGATTTCTTTTGGTGTTTGCCAATTATGTCCCACCATCGAATCATTTCATCATCTGAACTTTTAATTCCAATATACTCTTTCTTGAGTTTGGACAAGGTAGGCTCAACTTTTTCACTCCATAAAGCAAACAATAATTCACTGTTATCAGAAATTTTCCCTTCCATCCCCGAGCAGATAATCTGAATATTCTCGGATTGTACAGTAATGGGACTATTGAAGCTATTTAAAACCTTCTAATTTCTGTTTCATGTAATTCATAAACAATGAAAACAGACTTACCAATTCCTTGGTCAAAAGGTCAGCTTTAATCCATTCACGATCAACTGTGAAAAAAATGTCCTCATTCTGATGAATTTCAGAAGATTCACTGCAAGGGATCCCGGGTTTCGGCACCATCTGTAAGGGTGGATCCCGGGTTTCGGCACAATCTGTAAGGGTGGATCGCCTACAGTGGTTCTGACTGCAGGGTTGCCGAATGACTAAAGAAACGTTATCAGCAAGATGATAGAAAACTGTACATTTCTCGTCTTTACCATCCACTGCAGCTTATACCAATGACGGAAATAAGCGCAGTTACAATAGCTAAACATGTGGGAGAGCGTTGCTATAATGTGACTATATTGTATTACAATAGGTAACACTTCAAAGTCAATACCAAATCAAAACTAGTTAGCACATCATTTGTAATTGAAAGAATTTAATGACAAAATCTAGTTATGGTTACACTTTAAAATAGTTACAAAATAAATGTATGAGATGATGAAAACTTATACCATTAATCGCACCCAGCATGAATGTTACCTGAGGGATAGAAAGAGAGAGGGGGAGAGAGAGACAAAGAAGAGAAGAGAGCAAAGAAGAGAAGAGCCAAAGAGAAGGCCCCCAAGAAGAGAGAGCCAGAGAATAAAAAAGAGAGAGCAACAGTTACAATCTTCTTTTATCTATTCCTTGACCATGTGACTGAAACCCTAATGTGAGACATTCAAACTGACCAATCAGACCAAACCTCCCCCACTGTGCTACAGGTGTGACACACATTTGGCCTACAGGCCTTCAGCATTTCTTTGTCTTTAGGAATTCCAAATGGCCCTTCTGATAAGAAAGATTGGGGTTGAAAACAGTAAAGCAAATGTCTTTGTTCATTTTCAAAAATCAAATATCTTTGATTATTTTCAATTCTTTCAAGACAAACACATCAAGCTCCTGCTGTATGCAGACGACCAGCTGTATGAAAGCCTCCTCACTGATGCTGATTTCGTACATGTCTCTTTCAGACTGTTTGCTGAACACACAGAGGACGCGTTTGGGCTTTTAGTAACTTTGACACTTAAACTCTCCATCAAATTTACGTTTGCGCTTTCCCCCGTGGCCGATGCTCGCCTTGGGTTTAATCTGATGGAGGTAAAAAAAAATAAACAAATCCTCTTGGCGCGTTTTAGTCTCTAATGAACGCTACAGTGTTTTGCAAAACATTAAACACACCTCTACATTAGACACAGAAATCTAATATGATGTCACTTCTTTGCCATTACAAGGGACACCATAATACCACACCTATGAACCAACTGATCAAACACATCTGTCAGGTGTGTAGACACTTAGGTGCTTTTTACTGCCAAATTTACCAATGCTTTAACACTGTATGTCAGAACAGATAACACCATATTCTAAACCTAAAGTCAAAGTGAACAGCTGTTCATATTGTGAATATATGAACCCCTGTATTGTATTCCATTGCTACTGAGAAACTGCTGATACAGTAAAATAGGGCCTCGTTGGGCTGCTTTTGTGTGAAAAAATGAACAATATAGAGCAACACAAAGAAAGTAAGAAAAATGCCTGCATGGATGAGAGGAAGATGAGTACCAGGGCAAGGAAGAGGAGTGGGACAAGGGCAAGGGAGAGGTTGAAGAGTTAGAACGCATGGTGGTGCTCAAAGAAGGACCAGAATTAGGGTAACTGATGAAATAAGAGCTACTATCATAGACCGTGTCATAAACCACAGGCTATCATACAGAGAGGCTGGTGAACGAGTACAGCCAAATCTCAGCCAGGACACAGTGGCATCCATTATCCAGATTTTTCAAGAAACCAACAAGTAGGATATTGCATAAGGGATATTGCATATTGCACTTTCCTTCTGCAAAGTGTAAATACTTGTACTATGTATTACAGTGACTGTATTGCCTCTGGTCTCTAATATGTAACTGTATTCTGTCTAAGGATTCAACATCTACCTCCCTCAGAGGGCAGATGAATGCTCCAAAATGAAGAACAGGAATTTGCTATTGTCAACATGGTTATTGAAATAAAACTGAAGGGTATTCTATAAAGCTACTCTGAGATGGGTCATTCATTTTTGTATTGAATTTCTGCAGCAAAATAAACAATGCATAGATTTACTAAACACAATAAAACAAAAAATGTAGAGAGGCTTCAATAGACACAATTTATGATCAATAAAATATACTGTCTATTGTATAAGGGCAGACCTGACACATAAAATAATGCAGTTTCTGTAATTCCATCTGGTGTTAGTGGTTTTTATGACATTGTGCTATGATTGACTAAATGTTCCTGTTGGAAGAGAACGTGTGTTAGTGTTTTGGTAGATATAGTGTATTGTGTTAGTGTATTATTGTATTTTGAAAATTAGTGTTGGAGTTTAGTTTACAATGTGTGATTTTGAGCATGAAATTAACCGTTTTGGCAATTGTGTGCTGTGAGTGTGTTAAGACAACAATCAGGTGTAAGCACTATAAAAAGGCAACAGGTGAGTTTACCTGTCTTCAACAAAAATGTTATAGTAAGAGGAAGAGAGAGAAACATAATTGGCCACAGAGCTGTTTTGAATATTGTGCACTGCAATCAGTGGGGTCCCTAGGAACTTAGGTCCTTACAACACAGCCCATATACTCTCATTTTTAGACTGACTACACAACATTGTTATAGCAGAAGACCAAATGGATGCATAGCAGATGAGATACATTCTCATCTGGTACAATATATCTTTCCACTGTTCTGCTCTGGTCCAAAACGCTCTCAGGTTACATATGTAACCCATGTTCCATGTTCTCAGGGAACAAGTCACTGCGTCCTAAGATGCTTTAGGTAAACGCCTCAGCGTGACAGGTGTCTGAAACTACTATCGGATCACAGCAATCCTATTGACCAGCAACAGCCCATGATGTCATCAATGTGCAACCAGGAAGTATATATGGGTGCCTTGCAACATTACATTCACCTTAACGTCTGAAAGGACTGTACGGCAGGCAGGCCCCGAGGCATGGCAAAGAGACACTGTGTCTCGTGCCCTGAGATCACGGAACATAAGTTACATATGTTCTTGCACTGAACATATGGGAACATGCACTGTGTCCTAAGACACTTTGGGGAACGACATACCCACGCCGCCATGCTGAGGGGAGTGCTTGCCAGTGGCAGTGCCAACTGTCCAAACCAGCAAATCTGAAATGCCATAACCACTATCCCACAAGTCACCCTGGTCTGTCAGTGACAGCATTCCCTACAGTCATTGCCAAAGTTATAAGCCTCAAGAGGAACCTTTATGCACTTTACATGAGGTCCTACCCAGGCTGCAGAAGGGGTCCCTTTAAGGGAATGTGGCTAGAGGACCCGAGGGAGCCCCAGCCAAATCACTACTCAGGGAACATATTCACCCGAATGCCACCAGTGAGGCCTGACCTGGTGCCACTTATATTGGACACTTCAGTTCGGCCAACCCTGTCTGTTTAGAAACAGAGCCTCTGGACACTTGCCTCAGTGAGGCATCCAGACGGAGGGACTGAGAAACTGGCAGAACCCCTCAGACCGGATCTCAGAGACGGGTATCCTGGAGAGCATTACTCAGCGTAGCGCTTTACAACCCAATCTCTGGAAGTCACCTTCAGGGAGGCCTGGTGAGGCCTACTACCTGATAGCAAGTCATGCTAGCTGCCCGAGCATCCAGACTCAGGAACTCGCCTTAGCAATTCTTGCTAACTGTCAGAGTAGTGTTAATTTTGTCACCTATTTTTAATTTAGTCTTAGTCTTGTGCCAAATGTCCTTGTTAGTTTTAGTCATATTTAGTCATTCACATATCTTTTTTAGTTAGTGAAGTTTTAGTCGACTAAAAGTCTCGTCATTTTAGTCTAGTTTTAGTCAGAAGACAACTCAAGGTATCTTGGTCAAGTTTTATTCGTCCAAAAGTCTCGTCATTTCAGTCTAGTTTTAGTCAAAAGAAAAAATATCTATTTTATAATTAAAACATTTTAGTCCTTTTTTTAAAATAAATTATTTCTGAAATCATTTCTGATAACCATTTCAGTCAAATAGTGTTCCCTTTCAAGGGAACTCTCGCTGCGTCACCGCTTTGGGAACGCCTCTGCGTGATTGCGTTGCGAAGCACGCATGTCATCAGTCCAATAGAGAGACAGAACGTCATAGACCCGGAAACTATAAAGCACACCGGCAAACACACGCCATCAGCTTCTGTTGCCTTCAACAAGCACTCTGTGTCATCTGTCTGTCTCTCTGTTGTGTCGGAGTTCAGACTTTTGTTGTTTTCATACACATATATATTGAGAGAAATAAGAGTTATGGCGAGCGAGCAGCACTTCAGAAAGTGTGTTCCTCCCTGTCCACGCTTCATTACGGATGGGGATACACACCTGATGTGCATTGCTTATTTGGGAGAGCAGCATGCACAGTCGGCACTCGAGGGTGCCGGCTGTGAGCACTGTGAGGCTCTGCTTCTTCGCGTGCTGCAATCCCACCAGGCGCTCTTTTGAGGACAGCGTCCCGGCTCATGTTGTGGGGCTCGCAAATGGATCTGTCGGAGGGGCCGGAGACGGGCTCTGCCCTATCTCAGCCTTCACCCGTCAGATCCAGCGCCGCCTCTCTGGGTTCAGGAGCCCGCGATGCGGATTCTCCTGCCCGGGGGGCGGCCAAGGTGCTGCAGTTGCCTTCCGAGAAGGTTGATGTCTGCAGCGTCGAGGCAGGGATTGAGGACTCGCCACTTCAATCCCCTGCCAGTGAGGAGCTTGTGGATGTGTTGAGCAGAGCAGTGGCCAGATAACACATCGAATGTCCACAAGAGCAACATGAGCGAGCTGCCGTAAAAAGCAGACTTGACGAGCGTTTTCTCTCCTCGTGCTCTGCTCAGCCTCCACACAGGAGCCTGCCATTCTTTCCAGACCTCCACACCAAAAAACGTCCGTTTACAGCAATATCTCAGGGTTGAAAAGGCACAGTTATGGTCAGATGCTGGTGGTTGAGGAGACGCTTGCGAGCCATCTCTCGCCCCAGTCCGCATCGTCCATAAAGGCTCCATCCTTGCCCACTAAACCCCTTAAGTCACCTTTTCTTTAGTGGGCAAGGCATATTCAGCAGCAGGTCAGGCCGCTGCAAGTCTTGCACACCATGTCCGTCATGCAGGCATATCAGGCTGACCTGCTGAAAGACCTGGGTGAGAGCCACGAGATCGGAGCCGACGTTATTAATGATCTCCGATCGACAGCAGATTTCGCTCTCTGGGCCACCAAGCAGACGGCCAGATGTGTTGGCCGTTCTATGGCAGCCCTGGTGGCCACGGCGAGGCATTTGTGGCTCAACCTTACAGAGATTAAGGAACGTGACAAGAGCTTTTTGCTTGATGCGCCACTGTCTCCGGGAGGCCTGTTCGGTGACGCTATCACCTCTGTTACTGATAGGTTCCTGGAGGCAAAGAAGCAATCCACGGCGCTCAAGCAGCTCCTTCCCTGTAAGCTGCGTCCAAAAAGTTTTTTGGGCTGCGTCCAAAAAGTCCTGACGCCTTCGGGCCCAGGACTGTGAGGGTGATCCCCTCTGCGGGCGGTACCCATTCATCCGCGGTGCCCTCACAAGGTCGATCCACCAACCCCGCCCGAGTGCCGGGGCGTGGAGAGCCCTCGCGAGTCATGCGAGGAGGGAGTTAGCACTGTTGAGCCAGTTGTTCCCTGCCAGTTCACCGCTTCGGGGCGCTGTGCTCACAGTGCAGAGTACATCAGAGGCCAGTCTCGAGAGGCTGGTACCCCTAGTACATTTTGTGACAAAGTGGGAGAACCTGCCACATATTTCTCGTTGGGTCCTGCAGTGCATAAGAATTGGGTACGCCATTCAGTTCAGATGCCGTCCTTCCAGTTTCAATGGGGTCCTCTCCACTGTAGTGGGCCCCGAACAGGCTCTGGTAATGACTCAGGAAGTACAGACTCTGCTGCAAAAGGGGGCCATAGAGAGGATATTTCCTTATCTTAATCCTTCTGCAGCACAGGAAGTACCTGAGGTTCGCTTTCAGGGGAGAAGCGTACCAATATTGGGTGCTTCCTTTCAGTCTAGCTCTCTCACTCCGCACATTCACGAAGTGCATGGACGCTGCGCTGGTCCCCTTGCGTATGCAGGGGATCCGTGTGCTCAATTACATCGACAACTGGCTGATCCTAGCACAGTCAGCTCGTCTCGCAGTTCAACATTGAGATGTTGTTCTCGCACATATGAGGAGGTTGGGGCCGAGGCTCAACTCCAAGAAGAGCGTCCTTTCTCTTGTGCAAAGTATCACTTATCTGGGCGCGAGTTGGGATTCGGTCTCTATGCAGGCTCGTCTGTCAGAGCCTCGCATAGGGTCGATCCTCTCGGCCATGAGAGGGGTGAAGCAGTTCCAGAGACTGTTAGGTCTGATGGCGGCAGTATCCAATGTGATTCCTTCGGGTCTGCTGTTTATGAGGCCTCTGCAATGGTGGCTCAAGACCAAGGGATTTTCCCCGAGGGGAAACCCCTTTCACATGATCAAGGCTTCACGGCGGTGTCTCCACACCTTGGTTATGTGGAAGTTGGTTATGTGTCCTTGGTTTCTGGCCCAAGGCCCGTCCCTGGGGGCACCATGTCAGCATGCGTCCAGACCACGGATGCCTCCCTGACGGGTTGGGGGTCGACCATGAGTGGTGAGTTTCAGGCTCTGAAGCACTTCCTGCCACATCGGTGGTCTACATAAACCATCAAGGAGGTCTAAGGTCCCGTTGCTTATACAAGTTGGTGCACCTTATCCTCCTCTGGGCTCAGGGGAAATTGCTGTCAGTCAGGGCAATGTACATCCCAGGGAGCCAGAATGTGGAAGCAGACATCCTGTCGAGGCAGGGGGTGAGGCCCGGAGAGTGGAGACTCCACACCGAGGTGGTGGAGCTCCTTTGGGAGAAATTTGGCAGGGCTCATGTGGACCTGTTTGCCACTCATGAGAATGCTCATTATCGTCTGTGGTTCTCCCTGTCGCCCCCAGCTCCTCTTGGGCTGGACGCGATGGTACAGGAGTGGCCGAGGCTGCCCCTGTACGCCTTTCCCCCCGATTGCTCTGCTTCCGGGAGTTCTAGAGAGAGTGCGCCGGGACAGGGCCCGTCTTCTGCTAGTAGCCCCATTCTGGCCGGGCCGAGTATGGTTCTCAGACCTTGTGTCTCTCCTCGACGGCTCTCCCTTGGAGATTCCACTCAGGAGGGACCTTCTCTCTCAGGCGGGTGGTGTCTTCATACACCCTCACCCGGAGTTGTGGAAACTGTGGGCTTGGCCTCTGAGGGGGCCCAGCTCATAAGTTCCGGTCTCTCAACCAAGGTTGTTGAGACCATTCTACACTCCAGAGCTCCCTCCACGAGGAAACTTTACGCCTTAAAGTAGAGACTCTTTACCTTGTGGTGTAGAGATCACCTGTGGGATCCAGTTAACTGCCCTGCAAGCACGGTGCTGGAATTCCTGCAGGAGAGGTTCTCCGCTGTGTTAGCTCCCTCCACACTAAAGGTGTACGTGACGGCCAGAGCAGCTTACCAGGTCTTTTCCTTTGAGTGGTGTTTCTTTGGGGTGACACCCACTAGTAACTTGTTTCCTCCGTGGAACCTTGAGGCTGAGACCTGTGACACCAGGGTGCAGGCCTGGGACCTGTCCATCGTCCTGCAGGGCCTTTCCGAGGCTCCCTTTGAGCTGCTCAAGGAAGTTTCTGAGAAGTTTCTCATGCTGAAAATGATTTTTCTGCTTGCTATTTCTTCCTTAAAAAGAATAGGAGATTTACAAGCCCTCTCTGTTGCACCCTCGTGCCTGGAATTTGCCCCAGGTATGGCCAAGGCTATTCCTAAGGTCCTTACTAACCCAGTGAGACCTATTGTCCTCCAGGCCTTCTGTCCTCCTCCCTTTTCAATGTCAGACCAGGAAAGATTGAATCTGCTTTGCCCGGTTCATGCTTTAGATACATCTGTCCACAGAGCTGCCCTGTGGAGGAGAACCGACCAGCTATTTGTCTGTTTCGGACCACCCTTGAGAGGGGGTCCAGCTTCAAAGCAGAGGATGACCAAGTGGGTGGTCGAGACCATCTCACTCGCTTATGTGGTGGCCGGACAGCCTTCTCCTTTGGCTGTTCGGTCCCACTCCACCAGGAGTATGGCCGCCTCTCAGGCACTTTCGGCAGGGGCCTTCCTGCAGGATGTTTGTGATGCAGCAGGGTGGTCCTCTCCACACACCTTCATTAGGTTCTACGAACTTGATATCAATGCTACTCCGGGGTCTCGGGTGCTCGCCTCTTAACTCCATGCCACAGGCGGGTATCAGGCCTACAAGTCCAATTGTTTCAAAGCAGCTTCACATTGTTAACAGGAAAATAATGCAACTGAATTTGTACAGCCGTTCTGGTGAAACGGTGATGTTATCCAGCTAATTTCAAGTATCATATAGCGTCAATGCTGGCAGATCGGTAATATAGATGAAATTTAGGTGTTCAGCATTTTGCATTGAAAGCATGCACCGTAATTTAGATATATTTTTAAGATGCTAGAATACAGTTTTACAGATGCTAGAAACGTTGCTTTCAAATGAGAGATTGGTATCAAAGAGCACACCCAGGTTCCTAACTGACGACGAGGGCTTGACAGAGCAGCCATCGAGTGTTAGACAGTATTCTAGGTTACTACGTGCAGAGGTTTTTTGTCCAATAATTAAAAAACTTTTTTTTTTTTTTCAGAATTAAGTTGCAGGAAATTGCTAGACATCCAACTTTTTATATCAGCTATGCATTCCAGAAATCTTGTGAATTGGTCAAGTCACCTTTATTTATATAGCGCTTTTAACAAGTCCAATTGTTTCAAAGCAGCTTCACATTGTTAACAGGAAAATAATGCAACAGAATTTGTACAGCCGTTCTGTTGAAACGGTGATGTTATCCAGCTAATTTCAGGTATCATATAGTGTCAATGCGGGCAGATCGGTAATATAGATGAAATTTAGGTGCCCCCAACTGAGCAAGCCAAAAGCCAGAGACAACGATGGCAAGGAACCAAAACTCCTTCAGGGTCAGAATGGAGAAAAAAACTTTGGGAGAAACCAGGCTCAGTCGGGGTGCCAGTTCTCCTCTGGCCGACGAACAAACAGTGTATGATTATAATTCTGGCAACACTGCAGGTCTTAATTCATATTAGGTAAATAGATATTTGTAAGATTATTTGAAAGATTGGAGTCGTCACACCGAAAACGGGTTTAATGAGAATGTCATGTCGATGCAGCATTTACAGGGGGAGTTTATTTGACACGCTCTCTGCAGACATTTCAGGGATGCGCTGGTCATGTCCAGGCGCAGGTCCACCATCTGATCTGGATACGGCCCGGATCCGGCTGACTGCAGTAAACCTCGGGATAAACAGAGAGACTAACATTAGCGTAGATGCCATTCTTCTTATGATGTAACGAGTACATCAAGTGTTATGGGAAGTGTTCCCGGTTCCGGCTGACCTAGTTAATGCAGCCTAACAATCATTTACTGATTTGAATAATAGAAATTGATAATGTTTTATGTGTAAGCCATAGTAAAGAGATGCGTTTTAGTCTAGATTTAAACTGACAGAGTGTGTCTGCTTCCCGAACAATGCTAGGAAGACTGTTCCAGAGTTTAGGTGCTAAATGGGAAAAGGATCGACCGCCTGCAGTTGGTTGGTAAGTTTCATCAGGGCGTGAAGAAATATAGAGCTGAGTATCGTTAGCATAATGAAAACAAACACCAACTAACACTAACTAACGCTTCCTAATGATATCTCCCAAGGGTAGCATGTACAGGGTGAAAAGCAATGGTCCTAGCTGCGGTACTCCGTACTGAACTTGTGATCGGTGTGATATCTCTTAATTTACTGCTACAAACTGATAACGGTCAGATAAGTATGCAATATGCAATGCAATTCCACTAATGCCAACATAATTTTCGAGTCTATTCAGAAGAATGTTGTGGTTGATAGTATCGAATGCAGCGCTAAGATCGAGTAACACTAATAGAGAGATACAACCACGATCGGATGATAAGAGTAAATCATTTGTAACTCTGATGAGAGCAGTCTCAGTACTATGATACGGTCTAAATCCTGACTGGAAATCCCCACAGATACCATTTCTTTCTAAAAAGGAACATAATTGTGAAGACACTGCCTTTTCCAGTATTTTTGACAGAAAGGGTAGATTTGAGACTGGCCTGTACTTGACTAATTCTGTAGGATCAAGTTGCGTTTTTTTAATAAGTGGTTTGATAATAGCCAACTTAAAAGTTTTTGGTACATATCCTAATGTCAAGAAGAGGATCTATGACCTCTGGAAGCATCTCTTTCAGTAGCTTAGTCTAGATGGACTATTTCATTTGAGTTTATAAAAAGGCAACAGATTGCGTTGTTTGTGTTGCGTTTTCATTTCTCTCCGTCATGTCCACGTGTGGAATGTTGCTGTCGTTTATCCACAAAAGACCGCCACAGAAATGACTTATTAGTTTTGTTTTATTATTACTTTTCTCATCTCAATACACTGGCATAACATCAGTGCTCGAGGGAGCAATCACATGTGAAGTCGAACCGCACAAAAAAACACACCTGCGCACTAAAAAGAACCACTCCCACTTTTAACACCCAACAGTCATTACCATAATCTGACACAAGGGGGGGAAATAACGACAATAGTAACAAACAACATAATACAACATGAATGATGAAAACATAACTCAACACCCCCACTTGTTTTCAACATCTTAAGCCATAGGTAATGAAATAACAAATATTTAGTTCCCAAACAGAAAACATTTGAACCATAGAATTGTAATTTTTGATACAGATTTTGTCAGAATATCTGCCACCATGTCTTCTGTTGGACAGTATACAATGTGTATCTTCCCACATTAACAGCATCACGAATAAAGTGATATTTCACGTCAATGTGTTTAGATCTAGATCTATTCACTGGGTTTTTACTCAATGCAATGGCCCCCTGATTATCTCCATACATTGTGGTGCAAGTATTAACACTACTGTCCATTCCATTTAGCAGTTGGGTTAAGTACATGCTTTTCTGAGTAGTGCTTGCTAAACCAATGTATTCAGCTTCGCAGGTCGACAATGCCACTGTCGGCTGTTTCTTAGACTTCCATGAAATAACAGGACCTTGTTCTGTAAGGCTGAAACAGTATCCTGAAGTGCTACGCCTATCTTTCTTTGAAGATGCCCAGTCAGAATCACTGAATGCTATTAGACTTAGGGTCTTGTCTGTTTTCTTGAAACAAAGCTTGTAGTCAGCTGTACCTTTTAGGTATCTCAGGACATGTTTAGCAGCTACTAAGTCATGTGTTTTAGGTTTTGCAAGGGTTTGTGACAATCTACTGACTATCCAGCTAATGTCTGGTCTGGTACAGGTCATTGCATAGATCAAGCTTCCAACAAGTTCACGGTATTCGTGGGGTTCTCAATCTCTTTGTTGTTTTCTCCTCATTGTTGTCACACTCCACTTTTAATTCACTTGGGGTAGCTTTTGGTTTACAGTTTGACATTCCAAATCTTTCAAGCATTTTGACGATGTACCTTTTCTGATTCATTTTAATCTCTCCCTTTTTTTGTTCAAACTGAATCCCCAAAAAATAAGATATTTTTCCCAGATCCTTCATGTTAAATTTGGACTTCATTTTTTCTTTAAAACTGTTGAGCTGATCTTCACTGTTTGTTGCAATTATCAAATCATCTACCCAAATGATCACTATTATTGTCTCATTTTCGATCTGCTTTCTATACACACAGTGATCAGACTGGTTTCTCTCAAAGTTATTTTGTTCAAGATGATCATTTAAAAGTTCGTACCAGTTCCTTCCAGACTGCTTTAGACCATACAAGGATTTTTTTAATTTGTATACTAACTTGCCTCCTATGTCAGATGTTTCTTCAAAACCCTCTGGTTGCTGCAAGTATATGTCTTCCTCTATCGGGGCCTGCAGATATGCTGTTTTGACGTCCATCTGATGGACAACAAAGTCATTCTGAGCAGCTATCTGCATTAATGCCCGTACAGAGGTGAGATTTGCCGTAGGTGCAAAAGTCTCATGGTAGTCGATGCCTTCAGTTTGGTTGTACCCTTTTGCAACATACCTAGCCTTGAAGATTTTTCCTCTCTCTGCATTTTCTTTAAGGGCATATACCCATCTTCCCCCTACTGTCTTTCTGCCTTCTGGTAGATTTGTCAATTCAAATGTGTAATTTTCTTTAAGTGAGTCCATCTCTTCCTTCATAGCATGTTCCCATCCCGGAGCATCAGGTGACATAATGGCTTCTCTATAGGTTTGGGGAACTCCATACACTGCCCTGTAACAATAATCGACACTCACATTGGTTACATCGTCTTTAAAGTCTGTCAGGTAATCTTGTAAATACTGTGGTGCTGTCTTTTCCCTTTTTGATTGGTAATATTTTTGACTAGCAGTGTCTGTTGCACCTGTACTGTTTTTGTTGTTTTCTGTGTCTACTTTTTCCATAGTTTCATCATGTTCTGACACCTCTGTATTGTCTGCATCTATGCTCTCCATTTTTCCATCTAGTACCTGGTTTTCTGTGCTTTTCTCACTTGGTGGGGCATCGCCGCTGTTCTCACTATCCTGTGTCCTGTCTCTGTCGCTTTGGGTTTCCAAGTAATCTCCATTGGTTTGTGTCTGTTGTTCAACACTGCTCTTCCTAATGAATTTCACCAATCTATGTTTTGACACGTTTCCTGTCTGTGGATTGTATACCAGATAAGCTAGGCTATTTTTACTATACCCCACAAATATTCCCTTCTCACATCCCGGGTCCAATTTCTTTTGGTTGTGTTTGTATGCATAGCATTCTGATCCAAAAACCCACATTTTTGAAAGGTCTGGTTTCTTTCCTGTCAGCATGAAATATGGAGTGTTCTTAATTCTGTCATTATAGCATCTGTTTCGGATATGAGTAGCAGTTTGGACAGCATAAGGCCATAGAGCTTTTGGTAATCCTTTCTCTATTAGTAAACACCTTCCCATTTCAAAAATGGTTCGCCATTGTCTCTCAGCTGTACCATTCTGATGTGGGGAGTACGGGGATGATGTATCATGTCTTATACCCTTTTCTCGTAACAGTGACTGAAATGCATTGCCTGTGTATTCTGTACCATTGTCTGACCTTATGCATTTGACTCTACCGTATGGTGCACAGTCTGCAAGGAACTTCTCTGTCGCTAGAGTAGTGTCACTCTTGTTCTTGAGGAAGTAAACAGATATTGCCCCTGAAAAATCATCTGTGAATAAAATTGCATACTTGTATCCATCTTTAGAAGTTGGTTCAATAGGGCCTGCTAAGTCAGTGTGTACTAACTCTAGGACCTTGTCAGCTTTTGTGTCAGTTTTCCTACTTCTGCTGTTGATGAATTTTCCCTCTGTACAAACATCACAGTCTAGTTTGGTATTACCTGTAATTTTCATACCCTCTGCCACTCCAGGTAATTTCAATACATCACTAACATTGCAATGTCCCATGATCTCATGCCAAGTTTTAACATCACAAGCTAAACTCACTTTATCAGAATCAGAATCAGAAAGAGCTTTATTGCCAGGTGTGCTTGCACACACAAGGAATTTGTCTTGGTGCTGAAGCTTCCAGTGCACATATACAATACAACACAAGAAGTGAGAACACAAGAACACAGGAAGTGTCCAGGGTGAGCGGAGTCTGTGATGATTTTACCTGCCCTCTTCCTCACTCTGGAAGAGTACAGGTCCTGGAGGGCTGGCAGGTGGGCACCAATAATCCTCTCTGCAGTCCGGATTGTACGATGTAGTCTCCTGATGTCAGATTTGGTAGCTGAGCCAAACCAGACAGTGATGGATGTGCACAAAACAGACTCAATGACAGCCGAGTGGAACTGGATCAGCAGCTCCTGTGGGAGGTTGAACTTCCTCAGCTGACGAAGGAAGTACAGTCTCTGCTGGGCCTTTTTTACAATGGAGTCAATGTGATTGTCCCACTTCAGGTCTTGAGAGATGGTGGTGCCCAGGAACCTGAATGACTCCACTGCTGCCACTGTGCTGTTCATGATGGTGAGTGGGGGCAGAGCAGGGCTGTTCCTCCTGAAGTCCACTATCATCTCCACCGTTTTGAGCGTGTTGAGCTCAAGGTTGTTATAACTGCACCAGACAGCCAGCCGTTCAACCTCCAGTCTGTAAGCAGACTCATCACCGTTTTGGATGAGGCCGATGACGGTGGTGTCATCTGCGAATTTCAGGAGCTTCACAGAAGGGTCTTTAGAAGTGCAGTCATTGGTGTACAGGAGAAGAGCAGTGGGGAGAGAACACACCCTGGGGGCGCCAGTGCTGGTAGTGAGAGTCTTGGATGTGAGTTTCCCCAGTCTCACTCGCTGCTGCCGGTCTGTCAGGAAGCTGGTGATCCACTGACAGATTGAGGATGGCATGGAGAGCTGGGTCAGTTTAGCTGTAAGAAGATCAGGCATGATGGTATTGAAGGCCGAACTGAAGTCCACAAATAAGATCCTTGCATAAGTCCCAGGTCTGTCGAGATGTTGCAGGATATAATGCAGTCCCATGTTGACTGCATCATCCACAGACCTGTTTGCTCTGTAGGCAAATTGAAGAGGATCCAGCAAGGGTCCAGTGATGTCCTTCAGGTGGGCCAGAACCAGTCTTTCAAATGACTTCATGACCACAGATGTGAGAGCGACAGGTCTGTAGTCATTAAGTCCAGTGATTTTGGGTTTTTGGGGACAGGAATGATGGTGGAGCGTTTGAAGCAACGGGGAACTTCACACTGCTCCAATGATCTATTGAAGATCTGCGTGAAGACTGAGGCCAGTTGGTCAGCGCAGGCTTTCAAACAACCAGATGAGATGCCGTCTGGGCCTGAAGCGTTCCTTATCTTCGGTCTTTTGAAGATTTTGGTTACCTGCTCCACACAGACCTTAAGCTCAGGTTGGATGGCGGGGAGGAGAGGGGTGCAGGAGGTGTTGGGGGACGTGTGAAGTGCAGATCAGAACGGGTGTGAGGTGTGAGATTGGGTTTCTCAAACCTGCAGTAAAATGCATTCAGCTCATCAGCCAGATGTTGATTCTCAGCAGGTCGGGGATGGTGGCTTGTAATTGGTGATATTCTTCAGGCCTGACCAGACAGCAGCAGGGTTGTTAGAAGAAAACTGGTTTCTCAGCTTTTCAGAGTAGCTTCTTTTAGCAGCTCTGATCTCCTTTGTCAGTCTGTTCCTGGCCTGGTTATACAAGACCCTATCCCCACTTCTGTAAGCATCCTCTTTGGCATGACGAAGCTGTTTGAGTTTCCCAGTAAACCATGGTTTATCATTAGTGAATGATAAGAATGTCTTGGTAGGAATGCATGTATCCTCACAGAAACTGATGTATGATGTTACAGTATCTGTGAGCTCATCCAGATCAGTGGTAGCAGCTTCAAAGACATTCCAATCAGTGCAATCGAAGCAGGCTTGTAGGTCCCGCTCTGCTTCATTAGTCCATCTTTTACAGTCTTTATTACAGGTTTAGCTGATTTCAGTTTCTGCCTGTAGGACGGTATAAGATGAACCACACAGTGATCAGAAAGCCCCAAAGCTGCCCGTGGGACGGAGTGATATGCATTCTTTATTGTTGTGTAGCAGTGGTCAAGAATATTACTGTCTCTGGTGGGACATGTAATGTGCTGTCTGTATTTTGGCAGTTCACGGGAGAGATTTGCTTTGTTAAAATCCCCAAGAATGATTAAAAGAGAGTCTGGATACTTTTGTTCAGTCTCAGCTATTTGTTCAGCCAGCTGTTGTAATGCCGCGCTGACACAAGCGTCTGGAGGAATGTAAACATTCACGAGAATAAACGAGGAAAACTCCCGCGGTGAATAGAAAGGTTTACAGTTTATGAAGTGGACCTCTAGGTTAGGAGAGCACATCTTCTTCAGCGTTGTTACATCTGAACACCAACTTTCGTTGATGTAGAAACACAAACCTCCACCTCTCGTTTTCCCGGTTAGTTCCGTGATGCGATCTGCTCGGAACAGCTGGAAGCCCGGCAGATGTAGTGCGTTGTCCGGTATGGCTTCACTCAGCCAGGTTTCAGTGAAGCACAGTGCAGCAGAGTTGGAAAAATCCTTGTTAATCCGGGTGAGGAGAAGCAGTTTGTCCGTTTTATTAGGAAGAGAGCGGAGATTAGCAAGATGAATACTGGGAAGAGGAGTGCGGAGGCCACGCGATTTAAAGAAACAGTCGCGACTCCAACGAGGATATCAAACAAAACGTCTGAATAATCAAAAACTGCAGACATATTGTCTGGTGTGTGTTTCCTAATGTCCAGTAGTTCGTCTTTGGTGAAACTGATCGGAAAAGAATGACTAAAAGCAGAACAAACAAACAAAAACAAAACAAAAGCTGAAGAGCTCCACACCGAAGCAGCCATCCGCGGTGCCATCTTGTGTTGATCTTGTATCCCTGGACATTATATCAGTAACTGATGCATCAACACAGTGTTTGTTGTTATTTACCATTTTCAGATAGTACAGTCTCTCATGCTCTTCCAAGCGGAACACAGCTCCATCCTTGCTTATCAGTTCATTCTGTCCTTCTTGGAAGATCACCTTGGCACCGTCTGCTGTAGCAGCTTGAACGGAGATGATGCTCTGTGGATATGATGGTATGAACAAGGCCTTCTTTAGAGTGACCCTGATGCATTTCCCTTCCACATCCAGTAATAACACCTCTGCGTCGCCACGCTTTAATGCCACGTTGTTCATCCTGGTCCCATCTGCCAGTTCCATGTAGTGTGACTTTGGATCGAAACTCTCATCAAATCTCGTGAAATCGTTCTTCTCTGTTAAGATGTGGGATGTTGCACCACAGTCCACCATTAATCCATTTTTCGTAATGTTGTCTGGAAGAAATGTTTGACTTACCTTGAAAACAAATGTTTGTTCTTTCTCATGCTCCTCTTGTCTTTCTGCAGCCTGTCTTGCTTCGTCTTTGTGTCCATCTTTTCTCCAGCGACATGTCTCATTGCTGTGTGTTGAACTTTTATGGTAGCTGCACCACTTGGGTACGCCTTTTTGGCGGCAATCATGTGCGATATGACCGCGGTTTCCACATCCATAGCAGGTCACGGATGCTACGTTTACTTTCATCACATTGTCAGTTTTGGCTTTATCATCAAATCTTTCTGTCTCTTCAAAGCTTCTCAAGTTTGCTTTTGAACTGGGTGAAAGTCAACTCTTCACTACTCTGTGTAGTGTGGATAGCGAAAGGCTTGTAGGAATCTGGTAGGCCCTTTAGGATCATAGCTATTATCAATCCGTCGCTTATTACTTTTGCGTTTCTTAGGGAAATCACCACTTTTTCAGCTCGGATGATGTAATCTGTTATCGTCTCGTTAGATTCCAAGGTTACTAACAAGGTTAGTTCAGTATATAGGGCGATAATTCTCGGCTTACCCTGACTGGCGTAGTGACTTCGAAGTATTTCCAGAGCTTTCCTGCCGTCATCAGTCGCCTCTCGCATCACCAGTGACAAGCTTTTATCGTCGAGAAACTGGATTAGTTCAGTGTAGCATTCCTCATGTGGAGGAGATTTGAAGGGCTTACACTTTTGGATAAAATATTTTAGAATAAGTTTAGAATTATTGCGTTGATTTTAATTTGCTCTGTCTATGACGTCTGCAAAGACTTGCTCTCTGTCAGGATAATCTTTTATGCAAAATGGAAATACTTGCATGAATCTAACATTTACAGGTAAGTTTTGTACAGTTAAACCCATAAATGTTATACATTTATATTTGGTGAGTGGTATTTGCATCTTGATGTCAAAATCAGCTCCTTTTGGACTGAAAAGAAAGTTAAGTCTGAAACATGTCAAGACATTACACATCTTAAACTATTTGTTTTTATTGGATTTCTAATTTAAATCACACCGTTAAGTCAAGAGTACAACATACAAAGTTTAAGATGTTTTTAACAGTGTCTTTATAAAAATACACATTTTTTCTTATCAAGCAACTGAATTGACACACATTAAATCATTGATGGTGTTAATGTTTTCCATACAGTTTTAGCATGGGACATCAAACAACTCAACACAACTACATGCCACAACTTCATTTTCATCTCCATTACTCATACCAAGTACACGTCCAAAATGGAGTTCTTAGCAGCGGTTAACGGGCCATAAGTCTATGTCTGCTGCTCTGATCCACCAGTCTGTGATATTCTGCTAGTTTATCTTTCAGATTCTTGTACATCTGTAGACAGAGAAGCCAGAGAACATCAAGAAGCCATACATGCAAAATGTGATTTCAAGTTAATTACATACAGTACTCAGCAGATTTTCAGATTTGTATCAAATTGCTTAGACTCATCTTCTGTTGAATTTCCATTATCATTTTATGTAGTTATATTTTTTTTTTTGTATGATTTCTGTTGTGAATCCTGATTTTTGTTGTAAATATGAAATGGGGCAACTGACCTAAATGTCAACAAATTAGTTACTCCGTCTGCTGTAATTAGAATTTTGAAACTTTCATTGTTGCAGAATATCTACAATATGTGCCCATTGTGCTACACTAAGCCTAATTTGAAAAATTAGCAGGATGAAAAATGTATGCGTGATAGGATTTAAAAAAGTCTAATAATGTTTATTGCATATATTATTTTATTTACACCTTTGACGTTTTTAAAAATTAAGACACCTTCATCTTTGATTGTGAAGCACATAATAAAACTCCAAAACATCCATTCTGTGTACCTGATGGGGACACTTAATATTTAACAATATTGATCTGACTGAACGGAGCTGGACTATAAATATGCAAAACGGATAATAAGTGTGTGTGTGTGTGTGTGTGTGTGTGTGTGTGTGTGTGTGTGTGTGTGTGTGTATGTATATATATATATATATATGTATATATATATATATATATATATATATATATATATATATATATATATATATATATATATATATATATATATATATATATATATATATATATATATATATATGTATATGTATATATATATATATATGTATATATATATATATATGTATATATATATATATATATATATGTATATGTACACATATATATATACATATATATACATATACATACATATACATACACATATACATACATACATACACACACATAATATATATATATATATATATATATATATATATATATATATATATATATATATATATATATATATATATATATATATATATATATATATATATATATATATATAAAACTAATGCTGTAAACTATACATGGTAGTCAGTTGGTACATTACTAATATTGAAGGTTAACATTAACTGATTTAAATGCAAATTACACAATGTTTTTATAATAATAAAGTTAATACTAACTTTACAATTACATAATCATTTCTTCTCCAATTAGTTTTTGAAATATAAACACTTAAATGGTGGCAATCATAAAAACTTGATGGATTTATTCAAACATGCATTAATATTGAAGAACATTCAAAATTATAATAGCCTATGTAATGTGGCGCATAGATTTATCAAAATGCTCATCCCTAGGGTTCATTTTTTCTAGCTGACTAACGAGTTTGTGGTCACTGGATATGGTAAATGTGATTGACATTATTCACCAGCTGTTTTATTGTTGACGATAAAGATTTCAGTGCATCTTTTAACATACCTTGACGTTCATTGAGGTTTATTTTGCACTGTAACTGGTATTAAATTGTTCGTTCCAGTGTGTGCTTTGCTTTAAAACACGAGCTCTGTCGTATTCTGCGATTGTTTCTGAAGAGCACAATTTTGGTGACGTACAGGAGTCGTACAGTAAGCATGAGTGCCTGATGTACAAACGACAAACCGTGTGTGTGTGTGCTCTAGATCACTGATCGCACGCTGCATTCATGTACAGACACATTTCAGTACATTCGCGTTGTTTCCACACACACTCAGGAAGCATAACGTTTGATTTGTCATGTGTTAATGCACTCAAAGTGAATGATTTAGGAGTTTTTTTTAGGCGTCTCCGTGTGGTCCTGTTCGGTATCGCAACTTGACTCGTCTAAACTGAAAGCAATCTCGTTGTTGTTGCTCTGTACACATACTATACACTGTGAATTCTGAAACTTTTTCTGTAATGTTTTTTTTTTTCATGGGTGCTTAGGTGTGTATACATTTATTATATAATATATGGACTCCTCATATTTGGTGTCCTTTTGGAGTCTCCAATGATCATTGAAGCTTGCAGAAAATACATTTTTGTGAGAATCACCCTTCAATCTGATTTTATCCATCCATCCATCCATCCATCCGCACACACGCATATCAAACACAGAATTAGTGCTGCTGTCAGACAACGAGTCAGGTGTTCTGCGTGTGCGGGTTTGCCAAATAAGAACCGTGCAGGACTTTGTCATACACCCTCTGAAACTTCTATAGATTTGTACATATTAAAATTGACACAGTTTCTATACCTATAAATCAACAACATTAAAAATCAATAGTTTTACATTTCTTCCATCATTTTGTAATCACTTACTAACCCATCTCAATAGATGAAAACACCAGTTCCTAAACTTTATTCTAAACTCAGACATTCTGAAAAATGTAAGTGAACAATGTTTCACCTTTTCATTGATCTGGCTTTCACTGAGGTTTCTTAAGAGCTGATCGATAGATGTATAAGGCAGCCACACCAGAGATGCTGTAGCTGAGAGCGGCCGCTGTGAGGAAATCAAAAGACAATAATATATACAGTAATATAAACAGTATTCTGCTAAAGTTTGAGTCACATGATATGTTTGACAAATGTGCAAAAATTCCTTTGTACACAATATATACAAATCTCACTGGATTATTGCATTCTTTGTCACTCACCTAAAGGATTATTAGGAACACCATACTAATACTGTGTTTGACCCCCTTTCGCCTTCAAAACTGCCTTAATTCTACGTGGCATTGATTCAACAAGGTGTTGAAAGCATTCTTTAGAAATGTTGTCCCATATTGATAGGATAGCATCTTGCAGTTGATGGAGATTTGTGGGATGCACATCCAGGGCACGAAGCTCCCGTTCCACCACATCCCAAAGATGCTCTATTGGGTTGAGATCTGGTACCATTTTAGTACAGTGAACTCATTGTCATGTTCAAGAAACCAATTTGAAATGATTCGAGCTTTGTGACATGGTGCATTATCCTGCTGGAAGTAGCCATCAGAGAATGGGTACATGGTGGTCATAAAGGGATGGACATGGTCAGAAACAATGCTCAGGTAGGCGTGGCATTTAAACAATGCCCAATTGGCACTAAGGGGCCTAAAGTGTGCAAGAAAACATCCCCACACCATTACACCACCACCACCAGCCTGCACAGTGGTAACAAGGCATGATGGATCCATGTCCTCATTCTGTTTACACCAAATTCTGACTCTACCATCTGAATGTCTCAACAGAAATCGAGACTCATCAGACCAGGCAACATTTTTCCAGTCTTCAACTGTCCAATTTTGGTGAGCTTGTGCAAATTGTAGCCTTTTTTTCCTATTTCTAGTGGAGATGAGTGGTACCCGGTGGGGTCTTCTGCTGTTGTAGCCCATCCGCCTCAAGGTTGTGCGTGTTGTGACTTCACAAATGCTTTGCTGCATACCTCGGTTGTAATGAGTGGTTATTTCAGTCAAAGTTGCTCTTCTATCAGCTTGAATCAGTCGGCCCATTCTCCTCTGACCTCTAGCATCAACAAGGCATTTTCGTCCACAGGACTGCCGCATACATGGATGTTTTTCCCTTTTCACACCATTCTTTGTAAATCCTAGAAATGGTTGTGCGTGAAAATCCCAGTAACTGAGCAGATTGTGAAATACTCAGACCGGCCCGTCTGGCACCAACAACCATGCCACGCTTAAAATTGCTTAAATCACCTTTCTTTCCCATTCTGACATTCAGTTTGGAGTTCAGGAGATTGTCTTGACCAGGACCACACCCCTAAATGCATTGAAGCAACTGCCATGTGATTGGTTGATTAGATAATTGCATTAATGAGAAATTGAACAGGTGTTCCTAATAATCCTTTAGGTGAGTGTATATCTACTGATCAGACTTATGACCACCTTCCTAATATTGTGTTGGCCCCCCCTTTTGCTGCCAAAACAGCCCTGACTGGTTGAGGCATGGACTCCACTAGACCCCTGAAGGTGTGCTGTGGTATCTGGCACCAAGATGTTAGCAGCAGATCCTTTAAATTCTGTAATTTGCGAGGTGGGACCTCCATGAATCGGACTTGTTTGTTCAGCACATCCCACAGATGCTCGATTGGACTGAGATATGGGGAATTTGGAGGCCAAGTCAACACCTCAAACTCGTTGTTGTGCTCCTCAAACCATTCCTGAACCATTTTTGCTTTGGGGCAGGGAGCATTATCCTGCTGAAAGAGGCCACAGCTACCAGGGAATACCGTTTCCATGAAAGGGTGTACATGGTCTGCAACAATGCTTAGGTAGGTGGTACGTGTCAAAGTAACATCCACATGGATGGCGGACCCAAGGTTTCCCAGCAGAACATTACCCAAAGCATCACTGCCTCCGCCGGCTTGCCTTCTTCCCATAGTGCATCCTGGTTCATTGTAGTGTTAATTTTGTCAGCTATTTTTTAATTTGTTCTCTGTCTTAGTCTGTGTCAAATGTGCTAGTTTTCATCATATTTAGTCAACCTTGTCCTGTTTAGTCAACAAAATGCCTTGCATTTTGGTCTAGTTTTAAAATATTAAAATAATTTAACGCAATTAACGTAAATAAATGACAGAAGTGAGTGAAGATGCATCATTAACAATTTTCCTCAGTCTCCATTGATTAAAGCTTGCTGAAAATACAGTTTTGTAAGAGTCACCCTTCTGATTGTTTACTTTGCTGGATATAGCAAATGATGACAAAATGAGCGTGTGTAATGGGATAAATGGCATATGCTTAATTTTACGATAAATGTGCGATTAATCACCCAACAAAAGAATGATTAATCACAATTAAATTAATCATTTGACAGCCCCAATTTTTACATTTCATCAGAACTGCTGCACACTCGCCTATTAGCACAAATCAAGTCTCGACCCATACACATGGTTTATTTTACCTCATCTAGTTTAATGATTTATTATAGGCTATTTATCATATGCCTACTGGTAAAATAAGACATTTCTCTAAAAATTTAAAACAGTAAAATTCCACATTACTTTACTGTTTTTCTATTAAAACAACAGCAGAAGACTGTAGTCACAGTTGCATAAGTGCAATTATTCAGCAAACAGTCGAGAGATCCATGCTTGGTTTTATTACAGTTCATCAATGAGAAGGTTTGATGGCACACGAGCAGCTTGTGAGTCGTGACAACACAGACCGACTGAATGACACTTTAATTTAAGCAGAAAATAATAAATGGAGATTTACGGAAATGCAGCTTACTTGTTTAATGGTGTTTTTAGATCATCCGCGCATGAGAGAGAGAGAGAGCATGGACATGGTTGCCAGATAGCAAAGGAACACCCCACAAGAGCTGTAGTTTTGGAGATGCTCTGACCCAGTCGTCTAGCCATCACAATTTGGTCCTCGTCAAACTCGCTCAAATCCTTACGCTTGCCCATTTTTCCTGCTTCTAACACATCAACTTTGAGGACAAAATGTTGTTCACTTGCTGCCTAATATATCCCACCCACTAACAGGAGCCGTGATGAAGAGATCAGTTTTATTCACTTCATAATGTTATACCTGATCGGTGTAGACCCCCCAACACAAAAAATGGTTAAGCTAGTTATTTATATCTTTGACTGTAGTGTGTCAATAGGAAATATCAGTTTACTAAATCCAGGAGAACTGTCTCAACGTCTCCAAGATGCTTGAAGAAACCTACCTGAAAAACTATATCAATTACCTAAAACTTTACACAGTATCTTTGCAGGTAGGTTTCTTCAAGCATCTTGGAGACGTTGCCACAGTTCTTCTAGATTTAGTCTGTCTAGTTTTTTCTGTTTCTTCATGTAACCACAGACTCTGGTGGTGAGATCAGGCTGTCGTCAGACTCCTCGTAAATACAAAAATCTCACTGGATTGGCCAATTAATCAGACAATTATTGACAAGTGAAAATTGCAGGCATTTAGAAAGTGAGCAGCATGCTTAATATTAGGACCAATGAACCTTTTTAAATATGTCCAACCTACTTGCACAAACTGCTATTTGCAAAATTTTATTATTTTTAGTAAAAACATACAAAGTGCAAATGTACTTTGTAAGATTTCAAAAGCAAATTTACATCCATTATCGGCAATCTTGTAAATAAGTACCTTAATGTCTACTAAAGACTATAATGTTTTTGGTTAATTTCACCAGTCTAAAATTAATTAATTCTCTTAATTCTCTATTGTTGTGAATCGTAGTAATAGTATGCAGGGCTCCATACCTCTATACCAAAATACTGATGTCCCTTTCCAAGCAGAGCATCCACATACTCGAGCACAAGCTCAGCTGCACACTCCAGGTGATCATAGTTCAGATAGAGACGCAGCAGCGCTGCAGCATCAACTTCCTGAAAGAGAACCACAAACATCCTTTACATGTTATACTAAGAGAGAAGAGTGGAAATCACATGTGTAAACTAAGTTAAATAAAGCAATGCAGTCTTGATCTAGATTGATGGAGGTAAAATGTGTGGAATGGTACAGTGAATCATTCAGTACTGTTAGATAAATTGTGATGGGCTTGATAAAATGTCATGGGCTTTTCCATGTATGGTGATAGCCTGGTTGAACTCATTTAACTGGGAAAGTTCAAGGGGTAGAAATTGATGGGATTCTCTCTGAGGAAACAATTAATAATATAATTTGTTTTTACAGTATATGCTGAAGACTCCGCTTTAGTGGTTTCAGACATGGATGTCGGCAAAATACAAATTATATTAGGTGAGGAGCTATGTAAGGTAAGAGACTGGCTGTCTGAAAATAAACAATGCATTTAGGTAAAACGGAATCCATATTATTTGGGCCTAAAATTAAACTGAACAAGATTCCTAACGTATCTATCAAGGCAGGGAATTTTGTGTAATATCAAACAGAACTACTGTTACACTGCAAAAAAATGCTTTTTGTCTTTTTCCAGTCTATATAACAAAATTCTTAAATCAAGATGCATTTCTTAGATAAGTAAAATCACATGAGAAATTTTTTCTTGTTTTCTGGAAAATAAAATCAAAATGAAGTGAGCTTTTGCTTAAAACAAGCAAAATTGTCTGCCAATGGGGTAAGAAATAATATTGTTTCTGTTTGAAATCAGTCCCAAACAGAAACACGATTATTACTCTTTCTCTCTGGATAAACTATTTTTTTAATTACTTGCATCAGGTTTAGTGCAATGTCATTTCGAGTATGCATGCATTTTTGGATGTCTGATCTGTCTTGTGTATGGTATGAAGTTATAGAAATCTGAAAACAAATTGATATGGTTTGTTTTACGTTTATATCCCATTTTAAACATTTTGATTGGTTACCTATAGAAAGCAGAGTAGCACATCTTAAACTAAAAATGGTACACAAGATAATCAATAAAAGAGCTCCTACATAATTTAATACATATTTCTCTAGGGTTAGTGAGAAACATTGCTATAATACTAGGAAAAGTCTTATGGATATTGCAAGTGTGTTGATGACTTTGTAGACAGTTGCATTGGTGGTAAATGACAACACACATTTCACAAGTTTTATAAAGTGCTCTTGATCATCACAAATAAAGGGGTAAAATTAAAGGGGTCATGAACCTATTTTTAAACTGTCAATTTAGAAAGAAAAAGCCATATAACCGTGTGAACACGATGTAAATAAGAACACATTTGATTATAATGGGAATTTTGCTGTTACCAATCTTTCCCTGTGCTTTAGCGATTATAAAGAGAGTTCTTTGCTTGCTTGCTGTATATAAATTCAGTCATTTTGAATAACAAATGTTTTCCATGCTACTAAGAGGAACAACATGAAGTTCACCATTTAAATCACAGACTTGATTTACTGACACATAAACAGCAATAAACAAAGAAAGAATGTTTAACAAATTATGCTCTAGTGAGACATTTGCATACTTGTAAATAAACTACCACTTTCCAATGAAGGCAATGAAGGAGTAGGCTTTGATCTATGTCTGTGCAGGCAGTCTTGGCCTTATGCATTCATCTCTATAGACCAGGGGTGTCCAATCCTGCTCCTGGAGGGCCACTGTCCTGCAGAGTTTAGCTCCAACCCCAATGAAACAGCTGAACCAGCTAATCCAGGTCTTACAAGGCATACTAGAAACTTCCAGCAGGTGTGTTGAGGCAAGCTGGAGCTAAACTCTGTAGGACAGCGGCCCTCCAGGATTGAGTTCGGACACCCCTGCTATAGGCCTTTATCACACTTCCGAGTTTGAAAAGCGGAAGATTCAAATAGGAGGACAGCCTGCATCAATGGCTGTGGGCACGGGATTGTTGTGTAAATAAAGGTGACTTGATTTACTGATGTGAAATTCAGCACAGAAACTTCTAAAAGACATCGACCTCAGTTTACAATCATTAACTGCCATTGTGAAACAAAGAAAAAAGGTGTCATAATATTCTGACGAATATTTTGTGGTTTAATAAATGGGATAGCGCAAGCCATACTGTATGTGTACGCACAATACTTCAGTCTGGTAACCTTATTTAATTGTAGAACTGCAAGAATACAATACAAAAACATATCACAATAAAGAGCATTAGTCGTCATGAAATCAAAATTGACACCATTTACTTTGTTCACACACATTTCTAGTCTTGTAGTGAACAATTAATCCGTGCTTAATACACAGGTAATTTTTAAATCAAAATCTGAAAATTTGCTTCCGGTCTGGAATGGCGTTTCTTCTCTGATGACTGCGAGTTTGAATATCATTAACCACTCCCCTCTAACCGTCAGTCTGCTATGAGCCAGGGATGGAGAGGAGGTGCGCTAAAATAAAGCCCTGCCCACTATTCAATATTCTGTTTCATTTGGAAATATGTAACCCTGAAATCGTTTGCAAAACTTCCAGTTAACGAGGATCTTAATTATGACTTAAAACTATTTTGGGGGATTCAATTAAAGGCTTGGGGAAAATTACATTAAACAATAAATGTTACAATTATTTCATGCTTACTTTATGACGACGTCATCAATAATTAGATCAAATTGAAGTTGTCCAGCCCATAGACGATTATTCAATAATAACTGGTTTGATCATCATAAGCGAGTCATATCCTCTGTGTTTAAGTGCAATGATTGGATAGCATTATACTGTTGTAGATAATTATGGGTGGTAATATACTGAAAAAATATATATATTTTTTTAAATAAGGATGACGATTCCTCTGGCAGTAACTTGAGCTGTGTGCTGCTCGTTAATCTCATGACTGGCAACACCTGCAGTGCTGACTATCACATCTCTCAGATAATGTTACACAAAAGATGACATGCATAGCAGGGTATCATGTAAGTCTAAATAAACAGTTTTAAATATTGATGTTTATTGTTAAGTTAAACTAATATCAAAACTGGTGTCCGTCCACTGAGTCTACATGCAGGTGGAAATTCCTTTACACTACTAATCGGAGCAGAATGTGACGAAATGCGGACTGTGATAAAGGCCTATTACATAATAGAAACCAAGAAGTCCAACACAAGTCATTTTGGCAGCTTGGTTTCAGTAAAAGCTTGTTTTTAGACCAATAAGTAAGTTGAGTTCTAAAAGTTATTATTAGGGATGAGCAACAGTGGTTGAGTGCTCAAACGTGACAGCGACGATAGATCATGAAAACGATGATCGCCCTGACTTTAAAAAATATATTTGTCTATTTTTCCGATTGGTTATTGCGGCATTTTGGGCAGTACCTGAGGCCTGATTGGTTAGCATTAAAAATTGACAACATTTTGACAGCAAAATTGACAGCACGCCTCCAGACGGGCAAAATAAAGTGAAACTGAAGCGTGCACTGCAGTGATGTCTGGAATCACTGTGATCATGAAATACAGTGCAAGACGTGCAGCGCCAATCTGTCATACATAGCATTATAATGAAAACAAGATTGTAATAAAATGTTGCAAATTCTCTGTGCTTTAGTTCCCAGGGTATCAGCGGTTAAAGGAAATCCACAAGAGTTACATCAGAGAGCGATGAAGTTCATGTGCGCATCCGCATCCTTTTCCGGAGATGCAAGTTGTAAGATTACTTATGTTGTCTATATCTGATTAATCTCATATAGGACAGCAATTGGTTGAGTTCATTAACCAGCTAGCAAAGCACTGCCATTACCAGCTGGTGTTCATTCTCTTCAGTTTCAGCTCAAATGCAATGCCCGACATTATCGACTCTGGGTTATTTGAGACTGTTTTAGATAGGCCATTTCCATTTCAAAATCATTGATGATATTAATAATGCAGTAGTGGTATTTTGTTCTTTTAACAGTAGACCTATGTTTTATTTAAAGTTGTTCCTCATTATGCATTCAAAACGCCAAAATAAATAAAATTATGTGCAGCGCCAATCTGTCATGTACATAGCATTATAATGAGAATAAGATTGTAATAGAATGGTGTAAATTCTCTGTGCTATATAATAGGCATATATCTGATTAATCTCATATAGGATGCGTTTGGTTTTATGTCCGATATTACTGACTGGGTTATTTGAGATTTTGTTTTTAGAGGTTTCTTTTTCAAAGACATTTATGCATCATAATCTAGCAGTCATAGGTTCATGTTTTCATAGACATGTCATGTTTGTATGTCAACATTCATTTTCGTAAGTCTTAAAATAGTTTCATATATCCATGACGGAGATGCCCCGCCCCAGTACTCGTTTTTGAGACCTATCGATGATCGAAATGAGAAATTAACAAAAATTCCCATCCCTAAAATGTATAGAATATTTTTATAGTACAATGAACTCATGTGAAAAGATGAGAGAAAATTTGATTTCTTGATTCACAACCCCTTTAAAAGGAGAAAGTCAGTGACAATTCATCAACGGCAATGGCTTTTCTCTGTCTGTCTATTGGATATAATACTAAAAAAAAAAAAAAAAAAAAAAGAAACAAAACACCACCACCACCTTGTAGGCATTGATCAGCCAATCAGGCACTGGCACCCCATGTGACAGCAGCTTGTTGATGACACAGCGATGATATTGAGCATTCTGTGAGGGATAATTCTCCAAATAATGAGCTAAAAGCCTCCAAGCTTCATCTGTTGCACTGTGTGGAGAGAAATTTAGTTTAGGAAGACATGCTGCAGAGTTAATCGTAATGATCAAGGTTAGAGAGTATTTTGACAAACCTGGACTCTTTAGTAGTAATGACAGTTGGCAGCTGATTGGCTGCGAGCCAGTTCCACACCTCTGTCTGGTCCTGATCACCTTTACATTGCAGTTTGATACACCTACAGACAGGGAAAAATCTGCACTTCAGAAATCTGGAAAAAAAAGCTATTTTATTTTAAATGGCCAGACACAGAATAGATCATAACTTACTTGAATGTCAGTCCCTCAAAGACAGGTGTAAGGGATAAGTTAAAGGTCTGACATAGTGTCAGGAAGTGTCAAAAAGTCCTGTTTGGACAAGCAGAGTAACCATCTCTTGTGACGATGCACCTCCTGTAAGAACAAGGATTAAATTAAACTTTTAAAATACAGTAGTTTACACTCTTGAGGTAAAATGTACAGTTTGTGTGTACAAGACAAATGAAAAGCAAGCAAGAAAAAAAGCAAGCTTACTATAGTGAAACAACCCGATGGCACAATTGAAAAACCTTCACTTTAATTAATAAAATTAATGAATGAGGGCATTTTCATAATGGATCTCCATTTGAACAGTATTTAACAGTATTGTCTGCTTTGGAAGAAATAACCTTGTAGGCAATTGTTACAACTGTACTCTGAAAATGAATTGGGAGAACTGGCCACGGCAGAGAGAGAGAGAGGAGAGAGAGAGAGAGAGAGAGAGAGAGAGAGAGGAGGAGAGAGAGAGAGAGAGAGAGAGAACAAGTGCAAAAAAATTGTTTTTAAAGGTGATGTTTAATTTGCTGCAATATAACATGCACAAATAGGCATTAAAATTGAGCTTATCAATTTTAACAATTCAGGAAAATACTGAGTCAAAATATTTTAATTTATTTGACAGGGTGCCAATAAATAAATACAGAAATAAATAAATCTGCATCGTTAATCCTTTAGATCTTTTATTTAAAAAAAAAAAAAAAAAAAAACAAACATGAAAAAAATATTTTTGTCTAATAGACTATGGCCACAATTAATGTTACCCCAAGAAATAATTAATAAATTATCTCTGAAGTATATTTCCATGCATGTTTACATTTTTAGCACACCAGGGTGACTAGGAGCATGAAATTGTCCAGCCATGAGTTCCTGTTTCACAGGAGAGTAGATATGTGGAAACACGGCCAATTCATCGCATTTGAGTAAAACCAAAGAATATAGTTCTGATGTGCAGCAAAAGATTTGAGCTTCATAAAATAGAAAGTGGCTGTAAGAAAATTGCTAAAGCATTGAAAATCCCAATTTCCACTAATGCTGGGTGGTATACCAGTTCATACCGAATACCGGTGTTTATTTTTGTTATAATATGAATTTTTGATGATACCGCAACACTGGTACATGTCGCTTAACGTTCGGAAAACGCAGCAGCGCAACACTGTTTGAGAGGGGTCCCGTTTCACTGTTGCACTGTAGTGAGTGCACAGCTGAGATCGCATTACAGCCTATGGCTGAATCCGAAAATCGCCGAAAAATAATAGTGCATTATTTGAGGGGACAGCCATTTGTAGTGGTGTCCGAAACCACAGTGGACATTGAGTGCACTCATTCAATCCCACAATGCACCGCAATAAGGAGTGTACAGCTGATGTACACACAGCGGCTGTCCAACTTCACACACTCGTTTTCATATACTCCTTCAAGTGAACTATATCAGTGGGTAACATAGGGAATAGTGATTGAGGGTATAGGGGGGGCGATTTCGGATTCAGCCCTTGATTACAGCGGAGAATTCAAACATGTGGCGCACATGAGCAGTTTCTGCACGGAAGCCACGATGAGATTAACATTTAAAGTTTTTAATGGACATATTTCATATACTCTAGTGCTGTAAACATGAACCAACATTATGAAGTATGTGAACATATTTAATCACGTCTTCTTCAAATGAAATGTGTAAACAAGGACACTGACACTACAGCCGTACGTCTGATCACCGCGATGACACGATGGATTATTCTGATACACAAAGTTAATAAATAGACTGACAATTCAAAGAAGAATGGGCAAAAAAGTAACTGCTTTATTCTTTCTGTGTTAAACTGACACGAGTCATTTGTTTAGAGACTGTAGTGTTCTTAAATGTACTGCAAATATCCTTAGACTTTTTAAAAGTTCTTCCGCGTTTCTCCTCGTTTTGGCAGTTTGTTGTTATATAGGGTTAGATTTTTAAAATGCTTAAGGTTCCCTCAACTCAACTGAGTGTGTTGCAGGTCTGTTTTATTGGTTGTCTCCCCACAGCATCATTTGTGGGGCTTTGCAAACCTGTATTAACTCTAGTATGAAACTTTTCTACAATATTCACTCATGACAGTAAATTAGGGCATTCTAGTCAATCTCCTGCAGTATTTCCTCTCTCAATCATTAGAAAATGTGGTTAACACCCGGTCATGCATAGGGGAAAAAATACCATCATATACCACGAAACTGGTATAATTTAGAAAAATACTGTGATATAAATATTTGGTCATACCACCCAGCACTAATTTCCACCATCAGGGAAATAATTAAGAAGTTCCAATCAACTAATGATGTTACAAATCTGCCTGGAAGAGGACATATCGTCTATATAATCCT
>CM031967.1:23271595-23391917 GCA_018749465.1 Paracanthobrama guichenoti
TTATCATCATCTACAGTGCATAATATCATCCAAAGATTCAGAGAATCTGGAACAATCTCTGTGGGTAAGGGTCAAGGCCGGAAAACCATACTGGATGCCCGTGATCTTCGGGCCCTTAGACGGCACTGCATCACATACAGGAATGCTACTGTAATGGAAATCACAACATGGGCTCAGGAATACTTCCAGAAAACATTGTTGGTGAACACAATCCACCGTGCCATTCGCCGTTGCCGGCTAAAACTCTATAGGTCAAAAAAGAAGCCATATCTAAACATGATCCAGAAGCGCAGGCATTTTCTCTGGGCCAAGGCTCATTTAAAATGGACTGTGGCAAAGTAGAAAACTGTTCTGTGGTCAGACGAATCAAAATTTGAAGTTCTTTTTGGAAAACTGGGACGCCATGTCATCCAGACTAAAGAGGACAAGGACAACCCAAGTTGTTGTCAGCGCTCAGTTCAGAAGCCTGCATCTCTGATGGGATGGGGTTGCATGAGTGCGTGTGGCATGGGCGGCTTACACATCTGGAAAGGCACCAATGCTTAAAGGTATATCCAAGTTCTAGAACAACATATGCTCCCATCCAGGCGTCGCCTCTTTCAGGGAAGACCTTGCATTTTCGAGCATAACAATGCCAGACCACCTACTGCATTTATTACAACATCATGGCTGCGTAGGAGGAGGATCCGGGTACTGAAATGGCCAGTCCAGATCTTTCACCCATAGAAAACATTTGGCGCATCATAAAGAGGAAGATGCGACAAAGAAGACCTAAGACAGTTGAGCAACTAGAAGCCTGTATTAGACAAGTTTAGGAATAGGAATGTTGTCCCATTCTTGAGCAACTTGACTCCTCAGTCCCCAGACGTTTGCAGACTGTTATAAAAAGAAGAGGGGATGCCACACAGTGGGAAACATGGCCTTGTCCCAACTCTTTTGAGATGTGTTGATGCCATGAAATTTAAAATCAACTTATTTTCCCCTTAAAATTATACATTTTCTCAGTTTAAACATTTGATATGTCATCTATGTTGTATTCTGAAAGAAATAAAAATGAAATCTGAAACTTCCACATCATTGCATTCTGTTTTTATTCACAATTTGCATAGTGTCGGGTTTGTAACTGTACTGCAAGACATATTCAAGAAATGTATTAAAATCAGAAAGACGCTATAGTTTCAGTCTTACTCAAAGGCCACGGAAACAGGCCAGTGGGTACGTTACACACGTCAATCCATTCCCGACAATCTTGGTTTGCTTATAAATATACAGGCAATTAGTTAATGAAACATTGATCAAAATTAAAATACAACTTATACAAAATTTACTTTAAAGAAAGACTTTCTACAACAACAAAACTCAATGAAGTGGTCAAAATGACCCACTCCATATTTCCCGACATATTGAGCATCTCATGATATAGCCCATCTTACTCGTGCTGTTCACTTTTCATAAGCAACAGATGAAATAAAAAAATATATATATTATAGGCTCATATTTAAACATATCCTAAATATGAAACTAGGCAGACGAAGCGCTGGCACGTTCTGATGGATTTTTCCTCATGACAGCAGAAACAACTCACTATACTCCGTCATTTGTAGCCACACAGATAAGTGCAAGACATAATTATAAACTGTAACTATAAATTTATAAAAAAATAAAACCAATAAAAACAGGGTGCCCTTTCAGCTGTCTCTGCGAGAATCTTTCTGAAATGGGTCTCAAAGATGAACTGAAACTCAGCGAATACTTATCACACAAACATGCGTCTAAAGAAAGTTTGAAATCGCTACTTTTAAATAAAACAATTCAAATTTTAGAGTGAATCGTGATGCATGCTGGCTTACAGCAGAACATTGAGTGCAGCCCTGCACTGTATTTATGCCCTGAGCCTATAACAGTGATTAAAGTTACTGTGTGGGTGGGAGTAATGAACACATTATAATTGTTTTATTGTGCATCCCCATTTATGCACTTTTTATCCCCCATTTATGCATATTTTACCTTATTTGTATGAACGTGTGTCAACCTTTCGTATTAGGCCGTGGATTCAGGGAACAGATTATTTTGCATGCACTCCAAGCGCTGTCTTTATTTCAAAAATGTATTTTGTTTATTAATTGCAAAGTTTAATTTCAAAAGTATTTCTAAATTCAGTTCATATTTTCAACAAAGCGAAAATCCAAGCCAAAATAATGAAGTGGTAAAAAAACAATAACAAAAAAAAAAACACTTAGCTGCCACCATGTAAATTCAAACATTTCTCCCTTCCTCCCCAACTACAACCCAACAGGGGAACAATAACTAGCCTAAATGTTCTAAATAAATGTGCACATAGCCTAATAATGATAATAATAATAATAATAATAATAATAATAATAAATAATACACAACTTATAATAAATAAACTCAAATACGCTACAACACGTAGCCTATACAGACAAACTAGCCATAAATAACATTTCAAGTTGTTATGCTGCTATATATAGGCCTGAAGGAAAAATCAAAACTTCACAGCCTATTCATCAAACTAAAAATGCAGTCAACCAAACAGAAAAAATTATTTGGCTCAATTTATATTGTCTGTTGTATACAATTGTGACTACCGCTCAGTGCAAGGGTGTTATTCCAAACAGGTTTTTGCTCATGTGAATGTTGTTTTAGGACTGGGACAAGAGTCAAGTATATTGTTACCATAATAAATAGTTTAGCATCCAAGTGTGAATAGAGAAACATTTCGATTTGTGCAGAATGAGAGGAGCAACTCTGGTTTCAGTTTCACTTTAAATAGGCTAGCCTAAATATAGTTTGAAGGCTAATGAATGGCACTATAATTTATATTTGTTATACAGACCATAAGCCCTATTCGGATGGTAATTGTTTCTCATGTGGACATCTGTAAAAATAAATTTGCATGCCATCTCAGTGATAAACTTGTGTATTCAGATGGCGATTTAGTCACGGTGGAGGACCTGGGAGCGGGCATTTGTCTGCTATAGCCAAAATAATAATAATAATAATAATAATAATAATAATAATAATAATAATAATAATAATAATACAACAACAACAACAACGTTCATATTTTATTTAAAGGGGACATATTATGCACCTTTTCACAAGATGTAAAATAAGTCTCTGATGTCCCCAGAATGTGTCTGAAGTTTTAGCTCAAAATACCCCATAGATCATGTTTTATAACCTGTTAAAACTGACACTTTTTTGGGGTGAGCAAAACCACACTGTTTTCATTTGTCCCTTTACATGCAAATGAGCTGCTGCTCCTGCTTGTTCTTTCGAGAAGAGGGCAGAGCTTCAACAGCTCGTGCAACAACAGCAACAGAACATGTCAGAAACTTAAGGTATTCAGTTCGATCCAGACTCTGACAATAATGCCTACAGAGCCAGAGAATAAATGCTGCATGGAGATAGAACAGGTATAATTTAGTTTAATTCAACTTGCTTTTATCGCAATGTTGTAGCGGACCCTGTCCGGATGATGGACATTTTTATGAAATTTATTGTTCATCACACAAAAGATAAAGCGTCTGTTTTCACTCCAGAAAATCACCTTAAGAGCTGAATAAAACAGTAGAAGAAGTGCACATTAAAGTCTTATCCATAAACACTCTCTCTCTCCCTTGCATTATCATCAGCATACACAGCGTATTACACACACAAAAAAAAAACATTTGTTACAACTAAGAGTAAAATATATACAGACCTTATGCCTTTTCAGGGAGTGCTTAATAAACTGGTAAACTTCATATCCATAAAACAACTCCGATGAACTATAATAACGCACACACTATGCCTTTCATTACTGCCGTGACCAGTATCGCTCTGGAGAGTATAAGCTGGAACACGAATAGCTGGTACTGATCCATCCTTGAGCTTTAACTTGTTAGAAATCCTGCCTCGAATTGTCCCTCGTTCAGGCAATGAACCTGCATTGCTTACAAGACATTGTTGTCACTATAGATGCTCGAGCGCAGATAAAATGGCGGACATGTACAACTGGCTGAGGGCGGAAACTATGCTAATACGGAACAGTCTGTCAGCGCCGTGGGTGGAAACGTGCAGATTAAGCTCGTTTTTCCACAATGCTTGCAGAAAAAAGGCTTACCAAAACAAAGTTACTGGTTTGTCCTTTTTCACGTTTTCTGGGTTGGTAGAAGCACCAGGACCAGATTATAGCACTTAAACATGGAAAAAGTCAGATTTTCATATGTCCCCTTTAATAATAGAAAAATAATATCGTAATTATTTAATTATTCAAATCTCCTTTTAAAAAAAAATACAAGACAAAAAAAAAAAACTCTCAAAATGATGGGCGTCTTTTTAAAAATGTGGAAAAGAGTGGAAATAAGAATACATTTACAAGAAATATTTTCCTGGTAAATACTTTCCAGCATTTCGGTGTAGGCTAGCTCTTTAAAATGCATTCCAATTACCGCGAAGAGCAACTGTACGGTGCTCGGAGTGGTCAAAGGGATATAAACAGTGAATTTTGAGGTGATCTCTTCTTGTAAACTCAGAGATGTAGATTCGGACAGCAATTAAATTACCACACGACTTTGGTGTGTCAAAAAAACAGTAGGTTATTCGGCTGGGGATTTTTACGCGGGTGGTGGAGAAAAACACTTACATTCTGGATTGTAAAGGGCGGTTTTACTGCTAAGACAAAAGCTGAGATCCAACGCCCTGCAATAAAACAATAAATCTCAATCTGAAGAGAAGATCTCACAGAGGAACTGTGGGACACTGCCCTGACCAAAACCCTCTCTACCTCCCTTTCCCCCCTTCCCCCTGATTCAAGTTCCAGAATGCAGATATACTACAGATGATTTATCTTGTGAATCTATTGTTTTATCCCTTTCATGTCTGGTGTCTTTTAAAGGTCATAGTGCGATTGGTAAAATGGTCTCAACATCACTGAAGTCACTGATAGGGTTAGAAAGATTGAAACATATGAGAATTGTGTTCTCCTTTTGAGTGGTCTCTCCAAAGATATCTGATCTTCTCCCCAAACTAGGTGTTTGTGTTGCAAATATTTACAACCCTTTGTTCTGGTCTGGGTATTTAAGGAAGGGGGTAGCAGGGCTGCCAGGGGGAACATTCTGTAGACAGAACCCCCATGCAGTGTTGTGTCAGTGTCATAAGAGGCACTCACACACACACTGTATGTATTGTGCCAGATATGACTCTTTGAAACTATTTTCATATTACTTTGCAATGGTATTTTATATTCTTATGCTGAAAGTTGTGTACCATGGATTCATGTTTAATTATGTTATTTAAGTTCTGTCTGGCCAAAATAAACCTTTGTCTTGATTTACCTTGTATTATTCTGAAACCATTTATTCTAGTATGGATCAATCGGAGTCCTTTATTTCCGCAATTCTTTTGCCAGAATAGATCAAACCGAGGACCCCTGACTGCAGCATGGAGCGCAGCATGCGGATAATCTGATTTCTGACTATTACTGTATTAGCAAGTTGCAACTTTCATGACTATTACTAAAATTACACTTTTTGTTGAGTTAGCAGTGCGACCACTTAAAGGTAAAATATTCACTCTGCAATCCTGCAATTCGCGTCTCTGTGTGATATCGGGTCCCTTGATGAACGAATATTTGAAATTAAGAGATACTAAGAAAAATCAACGATCCAAATTAAAATCACAACTAAAATTATGATCAGCTGTTAAGTTACAAACATCACGAATTTAACGAAGTCATAAAATTGGAGTCAGATCAAAATGATTCATGGAGTCAGATTAAAAGTTCGATAACCATAAATTAAGTGAATTCAACAGAAGTGCTGAAAAGACGCAGAAGTCCTTCAACCAGGCCGTTAGATTCCATTCTTGGGCTAACGGATGGACCTTACAGGATTCGGACGGCAATAAAATCACCAACTAACCCGTCAATGATGAAAATACCTTACGACCCCATGAGAAACAATTACCATCCAAATAGGGCTATAGTTAGTTTAAACTAAATTACTTTAGTTTAAAAGTAATTTTTCATAAAATGTGCCAGAAAACTAAACCGTACAAATGACAATGTATGTTTGACATCTATTAAATTATATTGCCTTTAATAAATATTTCTGAAATAATCTATATGTAGTAATGTTGAAAAAGACTTCCATGGGATGTACTTTCTGACCACACTAAAACAAACACTACACAAAGATCATCCTTTTTCATGTGTAAAATGAAAGCGGCATACATATTAGATAAAAGTGCGATTACCTGCAATAGCTGCTGAGGGTGGGTCCTGTTGAGCCAACGTTAGGCGACTCGGGCAAGAACATATTCTTTCTCCAAGTCTTTCAGCTCAAGAATGTCAATCTGTTGACTTACTGTGATCACATGAAAAACAACTGATTCATTAAAAGAAATCATACAAGATAAACACAAGTGTATACACAATTTGATCATATTTAGGTTTAAAACAAGGGGATGTTAGAGGATGTTTTTGGGAGGAATTACCTGGACTTGCAGCAAATTCACCGTCATAGTTCCTTTTTGGTGATGCGCCTGGTTCGTTCATACTAGTCAAGTCATAACATATTAAATGACATTACATTATAATATAATACATTTTACAATTTTATATTTATATTATAGATTATACATAAAGTACTGTGCAAAAGTAATTGAGCCTGCCTAAAATTGAGACGGTACCAACTTCTAAATGCTTGGAACATCTTAAAAACTGAACAAATGTATCTAGGTGCTGTTTTAAAGAGACAGGGTGGGTTTACAAATTATTAGATTTAGGTAACTGAGATTCACGGCATTCATGGCATTATTTTTAAAACATCCTTAATTCACAATTTTTTTTTAACGCATGCCTAAAATATTTGCTCTGTGTTTATACAAGTTTTGGACACTTGGAACTACAATGGTGGTTATTCTGACATGACCACTTGCTATTTTGTATCAACACAATGAAAAGCTGACATTTTTATGTGAACTTAAGTGTCCAAAAACTGTATGTGTACACACACTATTTATTTTAATTTAAAACAAATAGAAAATTGTCTTACTGAGCTATTCTAAGCACTCCATCCAAAGAATTAAAAATGTTTCAGATGCTTACCGCTGCTCCAGATGAGGGCTGCACAATCCATGCATAGTCCGGATGAACGAGACGTAGGCAGTTGAGGGCAGCTAGGTAACAGTTCACCTGTTTCTGGAGACCACGTAGAGTTCGTACCTCACGGCCCAGACGCATACCATACTCAAACATCACTGTACCGGCTTAAACACACAAATATTTATTGTTAGCTGAATGGCCAATTTCTGTCTGAATCCTTGAAATATCCCAGTACCATCAGTTTTACCTTTCCTATAGTTGTGACGATTGATATGAAAAGCATATAGAAGCTCATAGTAGTTGTGAGTCATGAGGTCCACAGCTCTTGCACGGGACTCAATAATGCTGACCACCTGAACACCACAAAGCACAAAAAAGTACAATAGCTTGCTAAAAATACAAGTAATAATGAAATGATTGATCACACACTTATCGTGAAATTAAGCATACGCCATTTGTCCTGTTTAACACGTTCATTTTGTCATCATACCCAGCAAAGTAAACCATGAGATTGAAAGGTGATTCTCACAAAACTGTATTTACTCTAAGTTTTGGAATCTACCACGGTTACAGGACAAACTACAGTGATAAACTCCCAACTCCGAAGATCATCTAACTGCTTGACGTTACATTAAATGACGCAATTTTATATGCTTCAGTCATTTTTTTTCGTTTAATTATTTTAACATGTTAAGGATTCTGAATTAAATCGCACGTGTTAACGTCGATATTTTTAGTGAATTTTATTTCAATGTCTGTTTCAACAACCGCAGTAATAAATAACTAGAATGCACATGAATGAGTAAGTATTGTGACCTACCTCATCATGTAAATTAACAAATGAGAACTGGATAAGATCCCTGAGTTGAGCACGCTCACACAGAACCACCACCAGCTGTCGGAGACAGTCCAGCTGCCTGCAGACACACACACACACAGCTCAAGTATTTTACATTGAACTGTGGATAATAAAATGAGGTCATTGCATAGTACCTGCTAGAATCAGGGTTTGCGTCAGGGCCTCATACGCCTGACTATTGTGTCCAAGATCCAGATGATGCTTGAATATACGAGTCCACAGAGCAGCCTACAATACATGCCAAAATGGAGATAGAAATTCTCAAAATGTTTGAGATATACCACAATGTATGGGAAGCTGACATGATCATTATATATTTTTATGATTAAACCTTTTAACAGATTTTAGGTTAAAATGGATACATCTAAAAAGGAAAATGTGTATTAGTAAAAGGTACTGTGACTGGTAAGTGCTTTTTACATGTACATTCTAGGGGAAAGGTAGCTATGCATTTTGGGTTTAATCCAAAACAATCAATCAGACAAAAACAACAACAAATAAACAACAGCAATTTAATTTAATCTACCATTACTTGAATGAATCAATCTCTCAAAACACAAAGTTGTTACCTGGCTTCTCTCATCATTGGCAGCTTCAGATATGGCCAGCATTGCCAAATTTATCACAAGCTCAGGCAAACCAATATCCTCCAATAGCCGTAAAACCTAAACAATTAAGCAATTACAATTATTACATCCCCATTCAGATGCTGAATAATTATTTTATCCTGGTCTGTCGATCTAGCAAACACTTTCCTTGTTGTAATAAAGTAATCGTGGGGCAGTTGCGGCCGTCTCCTCATCTGAACCCGTGAGTTTCATTAAAAACTCTTCTTTATCCACCTCAGTGGCTGCTTCCTGGAAACACTGTAATGCCTAAAACCACAAAACAAACATCCACACATGACAACCATCTGCAAATAGGCATCATTTCACAACTATTTTTGGGGGATCTAGAACGATTTTGTGAACTTCCATTACTACAGCTTCCATGTTTTGAGCATTGGAATGCCTCTTTAAAATTTTTTTTAAAAAAGGCCACTGGCTCTTTAAGGAGTTATTTTTTCCTCCCATTCATGTATTTATGTGTGGAGTGGACGGTGTCTGCCTTGTGTAGTATCTGGAGTAAATTGCAGGAAAAAATAAACAATTGGAAAAAGAGCAAAAAGAGCATGCAACCATTTGGCTCTTAAGAAGCACAACTAATGACATCATTGTTGTCTGCTTTCATTACAGATTCAAAATGTTACTGAAACTAAATTTCAACAAAATGTTTTGGCTGACAGCAACGGTACTTGCAGGAAAACCGCAACCCTGGAGAGTCAAGAACATGGCCACTAAGTGAAACGACTTGCATTTACATGTATACATTTTGCAGACGATTGTATCCAAAGTGACTTAAATTCTTAAAGCTACACATTTATTCAGTTCATACATTCAAATTCATACAGATCAAATCCTGTTTGGTACTGAAAGTCTCTAGCGACTAGTTTAGTTTTACTTTTATTTAATACAAATATACAGATTTCCTTACAGAGGGAGCCCAGAGGCTGCGGTGCAAACAAAACATAGCATTGGTCATTCAGGGATCTTCTTACCTTTTGCCCCTCACCACTGGCCAGATAGCAATGACCTAAAACAAAACGATAGGACCCCACATTCACCTGGCACCAGGACCCAACTAACCGAACATATTCCTGTAGAGAGGCAGGACACACACAGTTTAAGTGCTAAAATAAAAAAAAATTAAAAAGATAACTTCTTATTTTTTGTAGAGCACCTGCATAAAATTCTGGAGGTAGGCTACTCATCCACATCAAGCTATGTTCATCTATTTATTATCAGTGAATCAAGAATAAACAGCCCCATCTGTACGGTCACATTTTTTAAACGTAGTGGTCCGCTAAAATGTTAGTACAGTTCAAAAAAAACCCTTCAAACTTTAGTGATAGAGCACTACACTGTGTATCAGCTGCCAGTATCAGAAGCAATGCCAACAGGAACTGATTAATAGTGCCCTAACTGAGGTTTGAATGCAAAGTTTGAATAATTTTACTTTACCAATTTACCAAACCAGAACATGTTTGGCTGGTAGTGTGATGGATAGAGTGTGAAAGACAGACAAAACTGGAGTATTTCAACATGTCAGCGGGAAATTTACGGCACATATTATCCTCTCATGTATCCTCTCGTAAAGGTGCAGCATTTTGACTGTACTTCTGCACGAGATGAGAACACATTTTTATAATTTCTTGGGTCAAGAAAGAGTGAGAGTTTTGCGATATACTTCCCATCTACTTGCTCTGTCTACTTTCCTGTCATAAAGCCTGTCACATAAGCCTTTGAGCACTTCATAAACATACATTAAATAAGACCACTAACAGGTTATGTTAAACATAACAAATATGCAATACAGTGCATATTCTGAGCAAAATGCTAATTTCTAGTTATTTTTTCTAGCTGACTAATGAGTTTATGGACATTTAATAGCTTATAAAATGTAACGTTTAGTGATGTTTTATTATTAATATAGCCTACCATCTTTTTTTCTTTCCTGGTTGAAACCAGGATTAATTTTGGTAAGTTGTAATATATCTTTTAACATACCTACTGATGTTCACTCATGTTTATTTCATTATGCAGTAAAGAGGAATGAGATGATCGTTCATGTGTGCTACAGCGATCACGCCATATTAAAAGAGCTCCAAAACATTTATTGTTTGAATATAATAAAAACAGAGAATTTGCAAGTTGTAACTTTGCTTCATAATAAAAGTAACAAAGCCTTTTGAGATTATTGGATGGCAAGTGTACTACGTTTAGTAAAGTTCCGTTTACGCTGCACATCAACAGAAAACAACAGGTTCAAAGGATTTTAGAAATTAATAGTGTCAATCTTGTGCTAGTGTCCACACAGCTGACATGTTTAACTGCTGTAGCTCATCAACATTGTGAGCATGAAATAGACACTGACCACTCAAAACGTGCAATCGGAGAAGCACTAATTAAACGTCTGTTTCGGTCACTGATTCGACCCTCCAAAACCAATTTGGCTTGAAAACGAAAATAGCTTTTCAGGTGAAAATTTTCGGTAGCCAAAATTTCTCCATTACAAAAGTTTCTTTACTGTTGTATTTTTATGAAGAACATGTACAAATCTAGGAAATCAGATATGTATTAATTCATACTGGTTTCTCACCTGCAGTTGTGCATATTGGCAGTTTCCCATCAGGCATTCAGGAAAGAGGAAACTGGGATTGCTTGGCCATCTAGTGCAATGATGCAAGGCAAATACTGAACTCCTAAATCACTCAGACACTTTACAAACAAGAACTGGCTAAAGATATTAAGTGTCCAGTAGTGACATCAAAAGTACTTGGGTACTATCAAGACAATAATAAAATGAGAATCAGTATTAGATACTTTGATATCAATATTCGACACTTGCATCTTGCTGACTGAAGTCAAGTCATCTTTATTTATATAGCATTTTTACCATGCCAATTGTTTCAAAGCAGCTTCACATTGTTAACAGGAAAATAATGCAACAGAATTTGATTCAGCTGTACAGCCACTCTGGTGAAACGGTGATGTTATCCAGCTCAGTTCAAGTATCATATAGTGTCAATGCGGGCAGATCGGTAATATAGATGAAATTTAGGTGTCCCCAACTGAGCAAGCCAAAAGCCAGAGGCAACGGTGGCAAGGAACCAAAACTCCTTCAGGGCCAGAATGGAGAAAAAAAACCTTGGGAGAAACCAGGCTCAGTCGGGGTGCCAGTTCTCCTCTGGCTGACGAACAAACAGTGTATGATTATAATTCTGGCAACATTGCAGATCAGAAGTGTGTTCTGAAGGGAACTAGGGACATGCGGCTGTGTTAGACTCGATGTAAAACGTATTTTTAAACAGTCAGTTATGTCATAAGTGAACGTAAACTGTCAGGACAAAACATCAAAACAGATCTGTGGAAGAAAAATAAAAATCAAATCAAATTCACTCACTACTCTTGTTAAAAATGCCTTATTTTTTCTTTGCTCTTCTGTATTACTGACATTTTAATGGAATGTTCTGAAGTATGTTCTGAATTATGTTTTGAAGTTAAATATAAATTTATTGAAAATGACTTGACATTTACAAATAAACTGTTTAAAATTAAATTATAAAGAAGTAAAACATTTAAAATAAAGAGTTAAGAATAAATTCAATATTGTAATTTTATGAAAAGTTTTGTACCTTTGGTACCGAAATTAGTATAGAGAATCGTTAAATTTCACTCTTACTGGTACAGACTACTGAAATGTTGGCATCAACACTAGTGACCAGCATACTACAGATCAAGAAGGATACAGAAACTGGCAGAGTAGTGTCAGGACACTGGAAATCATCTGTGGCCAGTGCAACATGGTCTGGTTGCCTTCCACATCCTGCTGGGAGAAGATCTGAGACATGATGCCTTTACGGGCCACATTCTGGTAGAACAATTCCACAACTGTTTGAGGATTCAACACTAAAGAGAGAAACAACAGAGAGGAATAGTCAGCATTCTCATCATCGGTCATGCCCTGTGTTTCTATATTGTGGCGATTCATTTTACCTGATCTGTTGGAAGTAGAAGTCGTTGAGTCTGACAGCTCCAGAACAGACAGATGCTGAAGATCAGCATTTCTAAAGAAAAACAGATCATGCATGAACTAATGCCCTTAAATAAATCCAGTAACAATTTTATAACAATCAGAGATTAACTAAAAGAGATTACCAGCATATGTAGTGACTATAAAAGTATACAATATTATTATAAAACATATACAGAGGCAGAAAGTCAAAATAGTATTAAATTCCTTGATTCACTGAACCTATTATTCATCAGGAAAACAAAGCAACTGTGTGAAAGCATAGATATATCTACAGGAAACCCATGTGGCTACACTATGGTCAAAATAAAATACAATTTTACAAATACAAATACCATTTATACAGTTTTACAGGCAAAAAAAAAAAAAAAAAAAAAAGTGGAGAAAGGAATATTAGCTAAGGAAAAGGTTACAGTATGAGGAAGGCCTATCAGAGCAATGGGGAGGGTAGTATTTAACGTCTTAGTTTTCACTGCAAACAATTATAAATGTTTCAGCTATTGAGTCACTGTGTGTAATTAAGCAGCAATATGCACACATTTGCAATATGAATCATAGCTTAAGTTTTCTTAAACTCTTTTCTTGATTAGGCCATGAGGCGTGTGAACTCACAGTATGTCCAGTGGGACGGATGAGGATAACGTCAGGCTCATCTGTTTGAGCAGGTGATATGTGCAAAGCAGATTAGAGCATCGAGGAATCAAGTCTTGCTGCAGCTGCAGTAACTGATTACCACCCGCAAGAAACACCTGCACACACAAACAATCAGCAAGAGTACAGAGACTAGGGTTGTCAAAAGGGCTGAAAAACTAAATTAGAAAAAAAAAAAATCTTCTTTTAGGGGAAAAAATATCAATGAACACCAGATTTTTAAGTTAACAAATCAACAAGGGAAGAAATGCATATAAACAGCACTGTTACACTTAAGCCAGTTCCATTGTCTTACAGTTTGTTTTTTTGTTTAAAGCCGGGCTCAGACTAGGGTTTTTAACTCTTACCTGATTGTGAAATCTGGTTGCACCCATAAGGAGAATCGTCACAGATTTTTTTTCTTTCAAATCTTAAACATGCACACACTACAAGATTTGAAAATTGTAGCGCATTACACACTACAAGGTATTAAGATGATCATGCCATTTTTGGGTGAACTAACCCTTTAAGGCTAACGATTATTAAATTAAAGATTTTTCTAGTGGACTAGTGATGAGTCGACTAATCGCGAGTTTATATTAATAAGCCATAAATCATAATGATGCCTATATATAATTCATAGCCTAATCAGCACTCGGGGCCAGCAGGCAGTCTTATTGTCTGACCCTGAATTACCTCACGCGGGCCGATCAAGGATAGGGCTGTACAATGCCCAGGTCTGCTACAGACACTGATTTCGTGTGGATAAGCATTTACTGTGTGTGAGAACGGAGCCGCTCTGAGACTTTTCTTTTTTAAATCGAGTACTTGAATTTAATCAAGGAATCGTGACAGTCCTAGCCATGGTTATTCATTTTGTTTTGCCTGTATGTTTTTTTGACACTCAAAGTGATGGTAACCATTTACTTTTTTCATTATATTAATCACCACGGACCCAGGTTAAAAATCGTATTTACTGTTCTACTAAAGAAAATAAGTCCTCTACATCTTGGATGGCCTGAGGGTGAGTAAATTAACAGAACATTTTGGGGTGAACTATCCCATTAAATGTCAAATTCAGTCTTTAATTTTACAAACAGCCCTAACTGAGACACATGCCAAGCGTATGCGTGTACTCACATTGCTTCCAATTCGCAGGTACAGTTGCTGCAGGATGAGCAGGTCTCTGCAGAGCAGAGTTCGGGTCATGGCAGTCTGGCACACAGCTTGGCAGATCAGACTAGCGGCCACACTGCTTCCGTACAGCTGAGAGAGACTAATACGCACTCTCAGAGACTGACCTGCAACAAACACAACATCAGTGCTGATTAGAGAAATAATTCAGCCCAATTCTTTCTTAATCCATGAAAGACAAAACACATAAATACACAAAATAATAATAGTTCTTCAGCTGTTTGCCACACAACAAAAGCAGACTGTGACAGGCTCCAGAAAATGGCCACAAACACTCAAGATGTATGCTAGAACTTGGAGCTGCACGATTATGACAAAAGTCATAATTGCCAACTATTTCCCTTGATACTGTAATTGTGATAATACATATTAGATTTAAACAGTTAATCAGGCTTCTGTCATTTTGCCACTTGTGAATTAATTAATGCAACCAAGGTTTGCACCAAACACTTTGACTATCAGATGTACCGCAAAACGTTTCTGTAACTGATCTGGGATTTTCTCAATTCCAGTACACAAAGGTAACCAGTACTGGTTTGCAAAGTTTTTATGGACTACCTTTGTGTAGCTTGGATATTATGCTATCATTTTTTGTGGCCCATTCAAGAAAGCAAGTCATACATGTTTGAAATGACACAAAGTCAAATAAATGACAGAATTAGAAATTATTGTCCTTCAATGGCCATGTTTTTTTGGGCAAATCATTCCTTTAAACATCTCAACAATGAGACATGATCATATACCACAGAACCCTCAAAAAGGTGTATTTAATGGTACCAGTGGGTCTGCTGTCCGTCTCTGCATCAGCCTCCAGGTCCAGTTCTCTGAGCAGCATGTTCATGGCTACAATGGGGTTAAAGATGTCTTGCAGTTTGTTTTCAATATCCTGAATGACATTCCCCCTGAAGAGAACATTCACTTTAGACATTAAAATGATCAATTACTAATGAGACTGCATTAAATCAGGAATTCAATTGATACTGACTCGGCCAAAAGACCCTCCAGTATTTTCTCTGACACTTTCTCTGGAGACAGTAGGTCATCAAGGGCTTTCTCCATCTCATAGGCCATGTCCTCTGGAAGAGACTCGTTCACCAGGCGCAGACACTGAACGAGCTGCAGGACGTCACGGCTCACATCTAAATCTAATAAAGACCACCCAGGCATGTGATTAGGTAAAGACAAAAAAGAAAGAAAACCTGACAAACAAACCGCCTCCACCCCCACAATAATTAAACACATTTTATTAAATTAATCAAGTCAAGTCACCTTTATTTATATAGCGCTTTTTACAATGCTGATTGTTTCAAAGCAGCTTCACAGTGTTAACAGGAAAATAATGCAACAATTTGATTCGGCTGTACAGCCGCTCTGGTGAAAACAGTGATGTCATCTAGGTCATTTCAATTATCATATAGTGACAATGCGGGCAGATCAGTAATATAGTTGAAAATTTATTTGAACATTTATTTGAATATTTAATGTCCCCAACTGAACAAGCCAAGCCAAAGGCGACAGAGGCAAGGAACCAAAACTCCTTCAGGTGGCATAATGGAGAAAAATAAACCTTGGGAGAAACCAGGCTCAGTCGGGGTGCCAGTTCTCCTCTGGCCATCATGCCATGTCGGTGAGGCAATTATTAGATAGGAATATTCTAAAGATCAGAGTCAACACGATAAACAATAACTATGATTATCAATAACATCACAACTGTTGCGATTTGATGATGACACTAACGGCGAGTTCACACTGCCCAATGTTAGGCCCGATTTTGATTCGGCGACAGGTTGTGTGAAATCGCCAACAAATGCCCTAAATCACATGAGTGACAATCATGCAGTGTGAATGATCAAAGACACGATCTGAGAGAATCGCAGATGAGTCGCTGACGGCGGTGAGATATTTGGCATGCTAAATATCGGGACTTACAGTTTCTAGACTGAAAAATACATCGCCGATGACCTACAGCCAATGAGAGAGCAAGATACAGGGCAGCGGGAGGTTCAGGGAGGAGTTATAGACCAGAATATTAGTAATTTAATAGATATATTTACAATTCTATCAAACAAAGCACAAACATTTGCTTGACCAGCCGCAGCAGCAGCACATTGAAAAATTATTTATTTACCACAAACTCTCCTTGCAGAACACAATCATTGCTCAATGTGTCTCCCCAACCATTTCCTCCTTTTTTCTTTTTCTCCTTTGCGCTGATTTGCAGACAATTTGGATCGCAAACTTTCTGCAGTTTATAATTTTTTATAACAATTCCAGTCTCGCGCGAGAACTCCGGTCTGACGCGTGTGATCTCGCGTTGTTTACTTGTCACATCGCACGTGTGTTTCGTTGTGAAACGTAGTTTGCGCACCAAGAGAGAGTTGTCTGTGATTCTTTCTATTGTAAAGTCATACAGTGTGAAACCTCCTGTCGCCGATCCATCGTGCAGTGTGAACACAGCAGTGACTGAATGCTACCCCAGATAGTCATATGCAGTGTGAAAAGAGCAGTGATCTGACCAGTTTGAAAATTGCGCAGTCTGAACTCAGCATTAGCCATCTCACATTTACATGTTTACACATGCTAAGGCAGTCTTGCAGATGATGCTGCAAGCTTGTGAAGCACTGTTAAAAGCAATCCGTGCATGAAATACTGTACATGTATTAGAAAACGGAACAATTTACAGTTTATTTAGTAATTGTATAAGGCTGTAACAGACTTCAGCCTGCTACAAGTTAAGTGCAGTTGTAGTGGTGATCCTCCCTGGTAGGGGGCAGTCTTAACTTTGGTTAAGCTTGGATAAATGGATAGAAGAAGTGATTGATACATTTTGGTTGGAGTGCTAATGTGCATGGTAGCAGTGTTTGAACTGATCTACTGCTTTTGAGGAAGCATTTTGGTTTCATTCCCAACTGTGAGTATGGTTATTTTTTTACCTTCATTTATTTATGAAAGAGGTAGTTTGATTAATCATTTTGTATATAACAAAACTATTGGGGAAAGTTTCCTGTGTTTAATGGGTAATATATTAAATATTAATATTAATTTGTTTTTCTGTTTGTAGAAGGGTTTTTGTCTACGTTATGCTTGATACATATGACCGTGTTGGAGAATGAATTGGAATCTTCATTGGCGGCGTTGACGAGGACTTAAGTTGACCAATTGTCTTCTCTTCTATGGAATTGCATTGAAGACTGCTTTGATGCTCAACAATATGGATTGTCATTGTGATTCAAGGACAACATTTACTTTAGTCAGTGTCTCCTCTGAATTCCTTCAGTGTTTAACACCGATAAGACTAGTTTCTTTGACTCTTACACATATAGTGTTTACACAAACAAAGACGTAATACATAGTTTGATCAAGATGGGTTAATGTTTGATCTCAGATGAACAAGTGGGGTGTGAGTGATATTAGCACTGTGATGTCTGTAGTCAAATATGTTGGTTGCTATATTCTCATTATAATTGAAAGAATTTCAAGTAAAAGGAACAAAGAACTAGAAGTTGTGTGGCTGCCTTATTTTATCAAGCAGAATTAATCATCGTTTATGTTGAAAACCCACCCCAAAATCAGATATATAACTGTCTTTGGTTTAAATATAATTATGAGATGTTATAAGGCCATTTGGTGATTTTAATCATCATACAGTAACGATGACTTTATGAAATAGTTGCTCAAACACTGCCCTCTTACCCTCAGCAATTGGAGTCTCCTCTTCAGAAAACAGGTATTCATCTGAGGAAAGGTAAAGATGGTCCACAGCAAAGCAAGGTAACAGGAAAGACACAAAGCCCTAGAAAAGAAGGGTGAAAAGATTAACGGTCAACCAATATATAATTATCAATGCCGATATCTGACATTTTATAAATTATCGACATTAGCCTGTAGGTTTGTGGTCTGTTTGACTGGTAAAGGCCCCGATCTCCTCACAGCGCAGTTCTTTTTCATTCTTCGCTTGGGAGGAAGTTCGAAATATGTGACCAGTGATCTGCTGTTAGCGAACATCCGATGCCGCCCATACTGCTGAGAGCGGTGTTTAGATGAATATGTAAATATGTGCTGAACGCTTTCCTCTCAAAATAAACAACAAAATTGAGAAAACAAAGCATTTTTTTTTAATAAATCATCTGATCGTAGCACGTGGATATGTTTGCACGAGCTCTGCAATTCGGCACTATATTAAAGTCACATTTCTTTATATAGCACTTTATACAATAGATTGCTCAAAACCAAGCAGCTTTATCATATTGAACATGAAAAACAGTGTCCGTGTCAAACGACGTCACAGTTCATTCTTCAAATTCATTTTGAAGTATATCTGGGCCTTAAGTGTTAGAAACTGGATTTTTATTTTGTGGTCACTGAGGACCACAGTGGAGCACAGATGCACACAAGCTCAAGATGTTTAATTTTGAGCTCCCATTTTTTTTACTGTCCAGTCTAATAAATCACACAGCAAAAATGGATGTATTGCATTTAAACAAGATGTAATTCCACATTCCAGCTATTAGAGCTGCGAATTGTACATTGTATCAGCCCCCATAAAAACGTGTTTATTCTGCATGTCTCTTGACTTACGAATGTTGTGCTCATTCAGGAAATGTTTGATGCCACTTGAGGCATGTGAGAAAACAACTTTCAATCCTAGAACCTTGATGTACTATAAACGATTAGTAACTATGCCAAATTAATATCATTCAATGCATACTCTCACTCTGAATCCATATTCAAATATAGATTATTGCTTTAAAATAAACAAATCAATCATGTCATGCGATTTATTAATCTCATAATTTTACAATTCTATTGTGAATGGTACGGTACGGTGTAACGGTACATGTATTTGCACCAAACCGTTTCGTTACAGGACATCCGGTACGGTGCACGTATACCGAATGCAATCTTTAACAGTAGGCTTGTTTTACGCACGGCACATACTTCAAATCAGAGTTCCCACACAAACATATTAAGTATTGTGTCCATTTTATCACGAAATCCAAACGATAAATGCCGTTTTGACGCTCTTCAATCTGACGTGACTGATCACTGTTTAGGCGTATCAGTTCAAGCTGCAATGCGGCACACGAGTGAACGTGGTCATCTATTCCTAGTCAGAATAAATTAATGAACATCTGAAGGTATGTTGAGGATGCATTACAACTTACTGAAACATATCATATGTCTTGTAATCACTCAATCAGTGTTTCAACGGTGGAAAGACGTCAATAAAACAGCTTGTAAACAATGTCATGGAGCATTACATTTACCCCAGGAGTCATTCAGTGTCCACAGCTGTCAGTTCACTAGAGACATCAACTCTTTCACTAAATCTATGCTCTATATTAGCCTATACTCATTATATTCTACTTAACCCACTGGAGTCGGCCATCACGATAGACTCGCTTTTTTTCTTATCAGCGCCAAAGAGACTCAAATAACTTTCGTTTTTTATCATTCAGGCAAGTGTTATACGTCATTATAATCTGTAAAGTTTCTATTATTTTTTGTGTAAAGTCACAATGAAAACAAATTGTTGTGCTTCTTGCAAAATAAAGAAAACAAACATGATGCCTCTCTGTCAAGACGTTCATTCAGAAAGTCTTCAGAAAAGGAACTCTAACTTAGAAAATACTTGTCTCACAAACATGACACATATGGCTAAAGAAACTTTGAAATGTCAGGTTTTAAATAATGTAAATCAAATCGAAAACAAATATTCTGTGTTTATGTAATCTGTTTGAAAAGAGAGAGATGTCAGTCTTTCACGAGTGTCTCATTATCCGCTAATGCACCACGCCCACGGAGCGCGCGTTCTTTTGAGAATCAAATCTGACGCGATCCATGTGAGCACAGTCGACGCCCACATCAACTCAAACACATCAACACTTTAAATCGGTTTGAGACGCGGTGAGGAATAATCCTGGAATAAATTTACCTCCGAAAAAGTGGTTTATTTCTAAGAGCAGCAGATCTACGCAAGGATTGTGAGGTAATTCTGTTAGTTTCTTAAAATGCAAGAACACTGTTTAAATATGAATCCTGCTGCAACATAAAATGTCATAGACGTAAGACTGTTTAGACAAGATTTATTTGGCCTGTTTTGGACAGATTAGGAAGTGTTTATTGTAAAATAGCTTAGTGTCACATAAATACAGCTTTTATTCGCAAATGTCTGCTCAGATGCTATAAATATATTACTAGAAAAACGTATTTTGTTTCATATTGATGTTTAAATATTATAGCCTAATAGTATTTTTTTCATTTAATATACGTTGATTATGAAAAGTGCACAGCATGAGTAATAAAGGACACATCATAAAATGAGCAATATGTCAGAAGACATGGAGTTTGTCAGAAATTATTTTGACCACAACTTTTCCTCACATATTTTAGTGTGATATTAAAAGCAACTATTATTATGAAGCAAATTATTTATAACGCAAATTTAAGATGTCTACATGAGTTCTGGGCAGGTCTAACATTGTTGGGTAGTTTGGTCATGTGACCACACGCATTTATTTTCTTGGTACTGGCATTTTAACACAATGATGACATGAAAGCTCAGAAATGACAGGCAAGTTTACTTAAGTTAATTTTTAAATAGCTCATAAAGTTTTGCACACATCACTAAAGGGTTATCTATACATACATAATGAAATGATATTAATACATGGTTTATTCCGTTATCAGGCTGAAAATAAACGAAGATGGTCACAATTGTGACCGGTTGTATAACACAGGGAATCTATATCATAGACTATATGCCATTCTGTGTTATTCTTATGAGCTGTCTTTCAGACTGAACTTAAGTCAAGTTTTAGATTTACTTGACCTTGGTGAGCCTGTCCGTCTGTCTGTGTATCTATACTTCTGTCTATCCATCTGTCTATACTTATGTCTGTCTATCTATTGTAGCGTATGGACGGTGCTCATAAATGATCAACGGACCAATACTTTGATTATTTATAATGACTCAAGCAAGACCGGCGCCGTGGAGTCTACAGACTGACAGGTTAACGGTGCTAAAGGACACAAACCATGCTCGTGCAGCTCACCAGTCATAAACCAGCCCCCACCTCACACATACCAAAGGACATCCGAACAGATCATATGACTGTTAACTTAGTTATTCTTCATTTTAGGTGTACTCTTCCTGTATGTATGCATGCTTTTCGTTATAACCATTTTAGATGTGTTTTGATAGGTTAGAAACTTATAGCCAGCGAAGGCTTAAGGAAAGATGGCGTCAATTCTCGCCATTCCTGTAACTCTTGGGTTAAAACCCCATGTTTGGTCTCAAATCTTTGTCTCGCAATTTGTAGGCCAGCTAGGCGGGTTGTGGGGTGCTATGATGCTATTTTGCTTTCTTTCATGCCAAAACCCCAAAGACTGCATACCCAAAAAACCCCAAGTCTGCCCATTTGTGAGAGTCATAAAACATGTTAATGAGGTGAGACCCAAGACAAAGGAAGATTTCCCGCTTCTGAGTTCCTTCGCTCTGATTGGCTGTTCCGACCAAAGAGACGTGCCCCGTCGCGGCCTTTAAGAATGGGCCACAGACGCTCTCTTCTCTTCTTGCCTCTTGCGCTCTTGCTCTCTCGTCTTCTCTCTTCCTTCTTGCTTTCCTCTTCCTCTTCGCCACCTTCCAACGGATCTCATCACACAAAGGAACCAAAGTTGAATTTCCCGCGGACTCCAAGGACCCACCCGGCAAGATCGAAACACGGACCGGATCGCGGAATTCCCTTAAACACACAAGCTCACCACCAAGGAAACATATGCAAGTATCCATAAGCTGTCGTTATAAAGTTGAGCTTATACCAATAAGCTGGACTGACTCCTTGTTTATGCTCATAGGTTGTGTCGATAATATCACCGTTGCTCTCTCTCTCTCTCTCTCTCTCTCTCTCTCTCTCTCTCTCTCTCTCTCTCTCTCTCTCTCTCTCTCTCTCTCTCTCTCTCTCTCTCTCCCTCCCTCCCTCCCTCCCTCCTCCCTCTCTCCCTCCCTCCTCCTCTCTCCCTCCCTCCCTCTCCTTCTTCCTGCTTTCAGTTAATTTGTGTATGTTTGTTTATTGTTTGTTGATTTTATTAAAATATATATATTCACACGTGATTGCGCTTTGGTTTGCTCATACATAGGTCACTTTTACGGTGAACCGACCCTGTTACAAATTAAAAGAAAGCTATTTCTCCTGGCAAGAGAAACGTTGTTTAAGAGTTATTAAAAGACAGATATTTTGGTGGACAATTATCCGTCCTTTGAACTCAATCCTAGAATTAAAGAAATTTCTAAAAGTTGAATTAAGCCCTAGATATTAATAATTGTTTTAATCTGCTTTAATCAATTGTTAATATCAAAATTCCCTCTGTGCGGATCTGTGCATGTTTGATCGTAATACGATTAAACGCATGCATAAATCCCGCACCATTTCCCCTGGGGCTAGATATTCGTTACACTATCTATACATCTGTCTGTGTCTATACGCCTGTCAATCTGTCTGTCTATAAGCATGTCTGTCTATACGCATGTCTATCTGTCTAAACGCATGTCTGTCTTGTACCTTTTTGTTTCAGTTTATAATAATTACCTTCCGGTTTCCTATAATTTATGTCATTTTGTCATTTTATTTATTATTTGTGCTGTACTGCTGCATAGGAATGCTATTTTGTCCTTTTTGAAACTGAGCCTGACAATGTTTACATCTTTGTTAATGGAATAAAACACAAACCCAGTCTTTATGTTAATTGATTGATTGGTTAATGAGTATGCTCCCAATTATTGTGGATTCCTTTTAGGTGTGTTTGTCATGTATCCATGCCATGTGATGTTCTATTTAAGCTGCACCTGTACCAATAAACAATTGATTCTTGTGTTCTCACTGAAACCTGTGTGAAGCATGTTTATTCTCTGTCTTTAACTGGTATCTAATCAGCTGCTGGAGTTTTGTAATTTTATAAATGCATTAACAACATAGACCTAGACTCCCTGTGTTCTACCACTAGTCACAATTGTGATCAGGCATAAAACCCATTTTTTCATGGACTTTTCAATTATTTTTTTACATAATTGACATTGATTAATATCCTTACAAATTCCATACAAATTCATACATGCCGTCTCTGGGAAAAATGTGGGATTAAATGGGTGAAGTTTTGTTTTGTATCTTGTTTCGGATTGAAATCTTGTTCCTTGTTTCTGTCCCAAACAGAAATAAGATTATTTTTCCTACCCCATTGGCAGATCATTTTGCTTGTTTTAAGCAAAAACTCAATTTAGATTTTGATTTCATTTGACCTACACACACAGACACACTTCACTTCAACAAAATTAAGTGAGGCTGAGATCTGGTACCTTCTTGAGGACGCAGACCATGGCTGTGGAAGGGCTCACATGCAGGGCAAGTGGCGTGGACAAAACATCCTGGTACTGTAGGCAACATGCGTAAAACTTTGACCAGAACTCCACCTGCAGCAGGCGGTAGTCTTCCTGACAGAACTCATACTCCGTCACACTGGACTGAAGCTGAACACAATGTTTGATGAAATGTTTAGTGGTAACACAAGAAATGAACACAGCAAACAGCAAAAGGGAAAACAGCACCACTTTACCTCATTTTCCACTGCGACAGTAACCTCTTTCTTCAGCTCCTCCCATGATAAGTTGGAATATCGCTCTGTACCTCGTTTGTAAATCTGGCCAAAAAGAATCAACTCTTCTTAATAAATGCAAGTATAAACAATTTTTATAAGCAGTTTCTCTGTTCACATGGTGGAATTGAGGTTTGGATCAGCATGCAAGTTGCTGTGTTGTGGATGGGATCAAATGAAAATTAGGCTCAGGCACCAACATTTCAGTGTGCTATGCTCTCTGATGTGTTGTTTGAGGTTAAAAACTGTACAAATGTACAATAAATGTTCCTGTAATCCAAATTGCTCATTTAATCATTTAACTCCCAAAATAGCATTGAGACCTTGACTTTTTATATTTGCTATTTAAAGGAAATGGCCTCTGGAAACTTTAATTGAATACCCCTGCTCTACGACCCATTAAGAGTGTATTAAAGTAAATTAGAGAGATTTGTACCTGTAAAGCTTTAATGATGGCTGAGGCTGTGAAGCGCAGTGGTGAAAAAAGTACATCGAGATAGATTTCCTGTTTAAAAGCAACATTGTTTTAGGGAACTCAAATGGCACAACTTGATACACCAGTTTCAGCATTCACATTGGATACAGATTAGACCAGATACACTTACCCGTGGGTCTTGGTCTTCACCAATGTGAATTTCCTCCTCTGGTGACGGCTGGACAAACACCTGGTTCCACATGCATGTTGTGTTACTACGGTTTAAAACATAAGTGGCAAAGTCAGACAAAAGCAGCAAATATGTATTTATATATTGTGGGGACTTTTTTTTTCTAAAAATACTTATAATTGAACTACTCTTATCTCTGTGAAACAAAACACTTTAAATGGAACATTGTATAAAACTTTGCACAGATAAGCTTTGGATTTATAAAAGCATACTGTAGATATACCAGAGGCTGCAAAAAAAAAAAAAAAAATTCCTTTATAAACCACTGAGCGGAAAACTGTCTATACATTCATCACCACCCAGTCTACTCCTGAAATAACCATATATGGAGCTTAAATACCTAGATTCACTATGCATAGAATCTCCATATAATGCCATCCATGTTAAACAATCACATTAAGTAGTATATGATAGATATAAATGCCACCTGTGCCAACATTACTAAAATCCTTTTCCTATTCAGCAACTAGTCTTTTTATTGTTAAGCATCAGCATATTTATAAAACTAAATACATTTGCTTAAGAAACAATTTTCAGAAGTGTATTTTTCTTATTCAATTTCAAAGGCAAAATATTTGTCACCGTTTTAAAATTCATTTTTACATGGTGTTTGAACATAAATGTGTCTGCAGTGTGTAAACAACCACCTTATAAAAGGTAAAAATCTACATCACTGATTTTAAAACCCTGCCTACGGCCCTGCACACAAATAAAAATATTGGAGAGTGAAACACACAATGCCCATAAAAAAAAAAAAACTTCCTCATTCATTGATAGACAAACCTTCTTATGAATGAATATGCATCTCCCAGGACACTGAATATTATTGCTGTTTTCCATGTTGTCTTTTGTATTGTATATTTTGTATATTATTGTTTTATGCATGCATGCCTTATGAAGGAAATATCAGATAATGTCCCTTTGCCTACACAGTTCTTCCTGATCCTATACTCTAAATACAACCACTTGAGAAACATACAATCTAGGGTTGCAACAACTAACCAGTAAAATCAATAATAATCGGCAGTGAAAATAGCATCATTCCCGTCTCAAAGCATCTTTAATATTAGTCTATTGTTTCAAATAACGTTGCTGTTTGAGCTGCACGCGTTGAAGCTGAAGAGAATGAACAACCATAAACTGAAGCGCTTAGAAGGCTAATTAACAACTAAACTCATCATATATGAGAACAATCTCATATATCTTATATTTGCACAAAATCACACACAGGTGAACTAAGTTACGTAGTCAGAAGGCCTTTAAATCTCGTCTTCCCCTGTTTGAAAGCGCGCACTGAAACTGAAGATGATCACCGGTATAATGAAGCGCTGCGGGTTATTAACTCAACGAAACGCATCTATATGAGATGAATCATATGTTTATACTACATAAACTTAACATTACAACATATGCTTATGATGATGCGAATGCACAAGCGAACTGGACTGTGCTGGTCAGAATGCGTCTTCCCACAACAGCGCGCTGAAACGACTAGAGAATTTCATTACTCAAATGTTCTCATTACAGTGTTTTGTATATGACAGTCCCTCCCAACAGTTATTAAATATGTGCATTTCTGTTTGAGCTGCGTGCGCTGAAGCTAAAGACCGGTATAATGAAACGCTTTACTGCATCATTAATTAACTCAACCAAACGCATCCTATATAAGATGAATCAGTTATACACAGAATAAATATAATATTACAACTTACAATGGCACAAAATGCACAAGCGAACTTGACTGTGCTTGTCATGAAGGTGTAACTCCGCTCTTCCCTCAACAAACATGTGGAAACGCAACGTCTTTTACAGGCGTGTTCTCATTATTGTATGTAGCTTATATGTTAGACTTACGCTGCACATTGCACATAACTATTTTCCTTTTCAAAGTGATTCCAATCATATTTAAAGCAATTCAAACCCATCATGGTGGACAGTGCTTATGAAGTGTCTCAGCTGAAGGAAATAATGCATCATCTATCGGTGTGAATATATTGGTCAAATTTTTTTATCGGCTGATATTGTTATATGTTGCCAATATATCGTGCATCCCTAATAACTACTGAATTGTTGACTGAAAGTGTTTCTTGTTTCCCATCAGTATGATAAGATGATCGTCTGTTCATAACTCCGAAGATGACTTGAAAAGTGTGTAAAATGTATTGTATTGTTATTATAGAAATCATGTCTAAACCATAACGTATCGTTTGTAAACTCGTGATACAAAGACAACGACTGACTCGTTTATATTACATTGCAAAGAGCTCCGTTATTGCAGCACCACAGTAGAAAACAAAACCATATCTGTACCGGCCAGCTCAGCACGGATTGGAACGGTTAATAAACAAAGAGAACAGTTTGGCCCAATGGAAAAGCGGCTTCACCAGTCTTGTATGTTCTGTATTATTCTGTATTGTCTTAGGAAACTTGAAGGCTCGTACGTCTTTGAACTGAAAACGAGCGCCATTGTATTAAGTCCATATACAACGCAAAACTACGTTGGGAGTGAGCAATTTGTTAAATATGCTCGCGCCTGGTTTCTGTTAGATATAGCCTAAACACTTCACTGATGTTCACACTGGTTAAATGTTACAGGACACTAATAAAAGAAACGGGGTATGATGACGTGTAATGGTATAGTAGTGGTGTCCCATTTCTCAGGGGAATACTTTCACCCCTACGCCTTGCCACTCTGTTTCAAGAGGCAAGTGGAACGGGTAGGCGTAGGGGTAGGGGAAGGTGAAGGGGTATAAAATAGAACTGGGACTGGGCCTTTAACTGTCTCTATTTATCTCACACTTATGTTTTTTACATAACTTTTAATTAGATAAGAAATCCATTTACTAAATAATGTTAACTTGACTGATTGCTTCATTTCCACTTTAGTTCATAGATTAAGTAGGCCATTTCAAAAGGATCGCTGACACAGACTGTTTTTTTGACTGTGTTCTGGAGGTTTGTTAGACTAATCGTGTACAAAATAGTTTAATTAAATAAGTTGCGGCGCACATTCCTAGTTAAAATTCAAACTATATTACTCACTGCTCAAAACTGATGTACTTCACCACAGTCTGGTTGTCATCATCCAGCCAAACAGCCCAAATATCAGTCGCAGTCAAGACAAAATCCACTAGTGTCTCCTGTTTCACACAAACACATACACTTAAGTACACATCCATCAGTAATCATATGAAAGATTCAGTGTTTACTGTATTGAACTGTACCTGTGTAGAAAATAGCGTTGAGATGTGATCCAGACTGTAGCGATTGTTCTCATTGGCCACCAGTTGCAGAACACAGAACTGACTGCGTTTGGGTACTGCGAGGTAGATGGCGAGACACAGACCGATGGATGAGGAGAAGAGACGGAGTTTATGAGCTTGTGCTGGAGAAGACTTCACATCCCCACAACTCACTGGCATATACACCAGCATGTCAGTCACCAGCAGACACATCTGATGCTGAGAGACAAAAAAATAACACATAATCTTGATACATGAATGAAGTTGGATGTATGGATAATCTAGAGCCAAACTGACCTTAAATGACCACATCCGCAGCTTATGATCTTGACACAGCGCGAATACAAAAGTGTCATCCTCTAGCTGGTGGACAGCCAGACTGATGGCTAGATCAGACGGGCTCTGATCTCCCCTGTGAATGGGATTATCCATTTAAACAGTTTCTGCTCTGTTGTGGTTTGTGTGTGATTAAATTAACATTTAAATTTTATGCAAAAGTAGTAATGTACCTGATAGCAGTGGGCATCCAGCCGGCCAAACGCTGCATCATTGAACTCTGTTTTAACTCCAAAATTGACACAGTCCCTTTTTGTAACAGAAAGTGGAATTATAAATTTGGTAAAAAAATAAAAAGTATAATCATCATTGTCATTTTACTCAACCTCATGTTGTTAGGCCAATAAGATTTCTGTTCATCTTCAGAACACAAATGAAAATTTGTAATATTCTCTAATTTTTGTAAAAAGTAAAAGACATAGTAATCCACATTCAGAGCTCATCAAACGGGGTCAGAACCACCATAGACACTGAGGGGACAAGTCCCCCCCCCAATAATTAGAAATGGCCAAATTGTCCTCCCAATATTTGATATTCTTGCACTGCTCTGCTGCACTTCATTATGCAGCGCTCTGTATGTCAGGATGACAAAAAGGCTTAAAAGTTAAATTTGTTGTCTGGTTTGCCTCAGGTCTAATGCTGCTCGTCAATGTCAAAATGATTGAGATGGCCAATCAAATCAAAGTAGGCGGGTTTACGTTCTCTTTTGGCTCGCACAGTCTTCACACAAAGACGAGCACGTCAATCTTTCGCTTAATTCCGCTGTGGAGAGAGACTCTTCTTTCCAGTGAAATAATAGAGACTAATAATATATTTTACGCAAATATTGTTTGCAAATAGTCCCAAAAGGATTATTTCCCAACTAGAATTAGACCTAGAATTTCATTCACTGTTGTTTCTTTATGCTTCATAAAAAAAAAAAATCAGTCCCTGATAATAATGTTAATTTATGAATAAAAGCCTTAATTAAAGGGACTTTCACCCAAAAACTAATTATTTTCTCTTTTTGTATTCCACAAACTAAAGTCAAACACACAGGTTTGGAACAACATGAGGGTAAGTAAATGGCTGTTTCAATCGACCAATTTTTCTGAGCATTTTGGGATATTGCATAAAAAAAAAAAAAAAAAAATGCTGAATGGAAAAGCTAAGATGCGATATACTGTCAAAGTCTGTCATCAAAATGTCCCTCCCAGAAGGGCCTCACATGATTGACTTCCCAAATATCCGAACGCAAGATAACATGACAATGCTTAAGTTTCTTCGGAGTGCTCCGAGACGGAATGACTTATGACGCAAGAAAAAAAAAAAAAAAAAAAGGACTACAGTGGCTTTCCCGATTGCAGCAATATCCTTTTTACAGATATTTTGTGCTTATTTCCCAGGAAGAGACGATTTTGTGCACTTGAACACATGGGATGGAAACTGCCTAATTTGCAAATGTTTTAGGCGATATTCCTATTTTGTGCAGAAGTTAAATTCGCAACTTTGGATGGAAACATAGCTATTGATGATTTTTTGGGGTGAACTAATCCTTTGAACACAATGAAGTTGTATGAACTGTCATTCTTACTGACTTTTTTTTTTTACCTTTTGATGAAATTCAATTCAAATTCAGTGATTGTTTAAAAAGGCAGGAACATTTCTTTACAAAACTAAAATACTGAAAAAAATATGGTTAAAATAAGATCCAAATAGACTAGTTCTTCTCAAACCCAATTTATAAACATTCTACTTTTTACAAATTATGTTCAGAAGACCAATATAGACTCGCCAGATGAGTCTTATGGATTAATTTCATGCTACGGTTACATCCTTTTTGGGGTTTGAAATTTAAAACCACTTCATCACAATGCCTTTTGTGTTCCAAATTAGATCATACAAGTTTGAAACATGACAAGTGTCCACAACATGCATGCAAGGTGAAACGTCACGCTGCAATGGCTTGAGACCGTTTACACTGGACAAGTCAAAGCATTGTTTCAACTCAATTTGTCCTTTTGGCAGAAGCAAGTGCGTGTACAGCCGTGGTCAAAAGTATTGGCAGTGACAAATTCGGTGTTGTTTTGCAAAGTTTGCTGCTTCAGTATTTGTAAATTTTTTCACATCTCAATGGTATACTGTAAAACAACAATAATCAAGTTGTAAAGGCTTGTATTGGCAAAAACATACAATATATGCATTATTTACAGTGTTGACCTTCAATCCACTCTGGCATGCTGGATATCAGCTTCTGGGACAAATTCTGACTGATGGCGATGCATGGATCTTAACCAAAATTCTCCTGGATCGTTGTCAGAAGTTGCGCTTGCAGGATGTTTGATACCATTCTTTATTAATGGCGTGTGTTTGAGCAGAATTATGAGAGAACCCACTTCCTTGATTGAAAAGCAACCCCTCACATGGATGGTCTCATGATAGTTCAGTTAACACGACACAGGACTCCTTTTAACTTTAATGTGAATTTGTAACGTTCAGCTTTTTTTCCCTCCAGGCAATCGATTTATTTATTTTTGTCCAATGAAGCTTTTTGCAATTATTTAAAATTCATCTGATCACTTTTGCACAATCTATAAACAATGTGAATCAACACCACAATAACTGAAGCAGAAAACTTTGCAAAACAAAATTTGTGTCACTGCCAAAACTTTTGGCCACAGCTGTACTGTCAGTAATAAAACTGGGCATCCATGTAGTGTCAATGATTCGGCTCTATACAGCATCCAGTGTTCACAGCATTGATTAAAATGAGTTCTATTTGCTTTTGATGTGCCATGCAGCTGTAAGCCTGTGTACATTTTCACAAATAATTTACCAATTATTAGACTCAAATATTCACAACTGGAAATTAAGAAACTAAAAAAGTAAAACATTTTCAAACTTTAAAAGGACCCATAGACTGTATCAATGTATACAGGGTAAAGCTGCGTTCACACTGCCAGCGACTTTGTCGCTAAATGCCGGTGACTGGCTGGTGGTGAGATCACAAGTGGGCGTCCCCACTACTGCTTGCCTAAGTAACGTTTATGAATGACATTCACGACTTCACTACTATTAGTTGTCGCTCCCAAAAGTCACTCTTCATTTGCATAACGTTAAATATCTCAACATGTCGCTGGACATGCCTACATTCTGTCACCAACGGTCACTGTTGTCACAGGAAATCGCCAGCTCTCCGTTGAAATGAACGGGATCATGTCGCTGGAAGTGTGAACACAGCTTTAGACAGATAAAGATCACTGTATAGATACAAACCATCTTGATCATGAGGAGGTAACGTGACTATGATAATGCTGCCTGATGGTGATGCAAGAGCAAATAGTGCTTCCCCCTGATGACTGATCCAGGCGGCAGATGTGGACGGAGCGGTCGTCTGCGTTCCTTGTGCAAAAGGGAGCACATAACTGTGGGCTGGTTCATTTAAATTCAGCTTCCCGATGTCCGTGAAAATGGACTGCATATGGAGTTCAGTGACCAGATCCTATAAGAGAAAAGATAATACAAATTACAGATCATATCCATAAGTAAGATTACATTCAGTGGTTCTGTATATGCAATTTTTTGTTTTGTTTTCAAAATTTAAGACTTCAGCACTGAAACAGCATAGTTGCGAGACTGTGTTTTGATGTACATCTAAAAAGTATTACGATTTAATGCAATCTCAGCAGCGCAGCGCAGTGATTGGATTAAATTTGTTTGTTCTCGTGAATACGGAGAAAATGATGGCGTAGAAACGTACTCTCCAGCCACGGCTGCCAATCACCAGTCTGAATTAATGCACATACCTTACTTCGTGACGTTGGTTCAACTTTGCTTTTTAAAGAACTAAATAACTCAGAAAAACTGAAAACCCTCCTCTCTTAATAAACATAATGAGTGTTATTGTTTTCTGGTAAATATGATCAAATATGTCTGTAAAAATAAATCTACATTGTTTATCATTTTGAAAGTCAAAAAATTTGCACAAATCTACCATTTCATTGAAGCAAAATAATTCAAAGTGTGGGGGGGCAAATCACATTATGAAATAAATGTTTTTCTCCAAAACACGTTAGCCACAAATATTGGCACCCCTAGAATTTGTTATGAGTAAAATATCTCTGAAGTATATTCCCATTAATATTTACATTGTTTAGACAAGATTTATTTGGCCTGTTCTGGACAGATTATGAAGCGTTTACTGTAAAATAGCCTAGTGCAGGGGTCAGCAAGTATATTTGGCCACGGGCAACAAAAAAAAAATTGGCGAGGCAGAATATAGTCAAGGGATAATTTAAGAAATAAATTGATGAAAAATTCAACTAGGATTGCCTGACATACTGTTACAGTGTCCTTTGTAACTGGTAGTGAGCTGTTACTCTGTTAAAAATTAACTAAATTAATAAAGCAGTACTGACACGTAATCTAAGTATCTTCATCCTTCAGTAGCCTTTTACACTTAGAATTATTCCTTGGCATCCTCACGTACTCAACAGCATTTTTTCATTGTTTGCGTGCTGGAGGTAGGCTACGCTTACGTTGCGTGCTAGCACTATGAAAGAGTCTAAAGATGCAAGTCGACAGCGAAAATAGGGCATACAAAGAAGAATGGAAAGACAACTACGCGTTCATTCTACCTGGTTTTGTGAATGCAAAGCCGGTGTGTCTTATCTGCAACAAAGTTGTGGCTGTTTGTAAAGAATATAATATCAGACGGCACCACGAGACAAAGCATAGCACATTTTTTTGCTGGTTGTCTTGTCAATATTTTTGATAAAAAAAAGGAAGCTGAATTTGGTTTGTTATTGTTCACGTGTTGGTGCTGAGGCCTCGCGTTATAAGCAAATGTTTCAATGGTTCACTGTTCGTTTTATCATACTACCACACATTTCATGACGGCTATTTTAGAGGCGTGTCTATCGATCCATTCCAAAGACTCTTTTGAATGTCTTTCAGAACTTTTCAAATTAAAAGCTCTCAAATCATCCCAAAATAAAACATTGCTGCAAAAATTCTCTTACTTTTTTTGAAGGCAAAATCACTTAAAAACAAATTGAGTAACTTTTGTAATTTCTTCAGCTCGCATCGGCCGCTCCAGGCGGTGCTCGAACTCGGGTCTTTCCACATGGGAGTCTGACGCTGTAATAAGGAGGTTAAAGACTGCAACTTCTGGCGTAAGTCACTAGAGGGGACTAGCTGGCCTCCATTACACTATCATGACAGACATATTTCAGAATCAGCCGCTATCAAAACGGCTGTGTGCGCGGGCCAGATATTATTGCTGGCGGGCCAATTTCGGCCCGCGGGACGCCAGTTGCTGACCACTGGCCTAGTGCCACATCAATAAAGCTTTTGTTCATAAATTTCTTCTCAGATGCTATTAATACAGTACCAGTTGAAAGTTGTGTACAATAGGCAACTTGTTGTAGCCATTAAAACATATTTTGTTTCATATTTATGTTTAAATATTATAGCTTAATGTTATTTTCTAATTTCATCTATGTTGATTATGAAATGTGCACAGCATGAGTAAGAAAGAACACATAAGATGCGCAATATGTCAGAAGACATGGAGTGGGTCAGACATGATTGACCTTCATTAAGTTTTGGTTTGTAGAAAGCCTTTCTTTAAAGTGAATTCCATTTTGTATAAATGGTATCTTAATTTTAATCAATGTTTCATCAGCCAATTGCCTGGATTTAATAAATAAGCAGCAAATATAAGAGACAATAGCCTATAATCATGACATAGGCACAATCATGCATTGCACGTGAACCGGAGCATGTCTCAAAGGAACGAAACTCAAAATGATATTTGAGTATTGTGTGTATCGGATAAAAAAACAAAACAAAATAAATTATTTTTGCCATTGAAATGACTGGGGAAAAAAAGTGTCCCAATCAACCTGAATTCACCCTATACTCTTTGAAATCATAATTGCATTGCATTATGTTGTTCTAAATCTCAGATATTTTACTTATAACATTCATCATTACCAGTTATTCAGTTATTTGTATTTTCTGATGTGACAATATTACTGTTTTTTTGTCACAATATCACTGTTTTTTTTTTTTTTGCATGAGACTTCTTTCAAAGCCATTATAAATAGTAATTTCAAACCTTTTGATAATTTAAAATATAATAGGCCTTTGTAATGTGCCATTGGCTCCCACTTTATATTGTTAACTATATTATAAAACTACAAAAAAAAAAATTATTTGTACATTTTGTAAAGAGTTCCCGTCACATACCAGACTCAAAGGCTTATTTATTATGAGGCTCATTATGCAGTTCTTTTGTCTCTCGGGTGTAAATTATTCATGATCATTCACGCCTCTTTGCATTTGGGCTTTGTAAAGAAAAAGTGTCTTACAAAATTTAAATCAATATATGGTTTTATATGAATGAGTAGGCTCAATGATTCTCACATCAGTTTGAAGCAAAAACTCTAGGCAACAACACCCATTAGTCAAAAGTCATGCGGCAAATCTATTGTGCGTTTTGTGGCCTTATTGGAGCGTCATAAATTATTTTTTTATTTCTTTTTTTTCAAAAGCCTCAAAAATAACCTCTCAAAAATACAAGCAATAACATACATATTGCTATGGTAGCCCGGTTTGTGCTGAATACAGTGTAATGACACTTTTGCCACTAATATTTTCATAAGCAACTGAAAAAAGCGCAAATGTCAGGAGCATGTCAAAAAGGGCCCCAAAACTGTGCAGTCCTCTAGGGTTTAATAAAAGGGTGCCAATAATTATGGCCAGCATGTTTCGGAGAAATTCATAATGCGATTTATCCCCCACTTTTAATTATTTTACTTCAATGAAAGGTTAGATTTTTGCAATTTTGTTTTAATAAAACATCAAAAGGATAAACAAAGGATTTATTTTTACAGACATCTTTGATCATATTTTCCAGGGGTGCAAATAATTCTGTCCACAACTGTAGCTCTGGTGGACATTTTGTATCAGGGGCCCCCAGTACATGTCTCTATCGCCTAAGTCCTTGCCCTGAAAAATGTTAGAGACCTGACTTATTCTATGACTGGAAAACTGCACTATACACAATTACAGGTTGTCCAGGACTTGTTGGAACCCTGATCATTACGAATTGTATCCTCATAAACTGAGAAAGGAACATTGATTAAAGCAATACTGGAGAGTACAAGCTAAGCTCAAATCAACTGCATTCAGTGGAAGGAGAAAGACCTTTTTTTTTTTGCCATCGCAATTCTTTCTTCAATTATTCTGATTCAGTGGTTGTAGGGTTTATGGAGTTTGGTTGTCATGGCAACTTTACATGGCTGGGAACTGAATTTCATAATATAACAAAATACAATTTAGCTGCATCTGCAGGAAAAAAAAACATGTCGATTTAGTAGCAGTCAAGTAACTGCCTACGAAAGCAGAGCAAAGATCCTGTCACTTACACTGCGGTACATGCGGGTGGGGTGCGGCAGCACCAGGCGATGGACTGACTGGCTGGTGACGATCAGAATGATGACGTTGTTAAGGGTCTCTTGTATATAAACTCCTCCAGGCAGCAAGAGGCAGTGTGGGATACGCAAGCGGACAGCATTATTCAGAAGATTAGTGTCCAGCGACTGCTCAACAAACTGAACAGTGTCACCTGAAGTGGACCTGGAAGACAGGAGACATCCTAATGTATATACACACACTGAATGATAAACAAATGTAATTATTACAACAGAGGAAGTCAGTGATTGGAACTGTATCAAATAAATGTGCTTAATGTATAGATCATTTAATTTTCATAAACATGCATCAATTTATTTAACAATGTTACATTGTTAGAATAACGTTACATCAAGGTAGAAAACATGAATATTGTATATTATCCTTTACATCATAATATAGGGCTGCACAATCAGTTGAAAAATATCAAGGATTACAATTATGGCTGCAGTGATTAATTCAAATCATACAACACTATTTACATCTACTCCCATTGTGTCAGTTTTCTATGTACAACCTGTTTTTGGGCAGCAGCCGAATATTTAATAAAACAAAAAAATTAGGGCTGAGAATTGACAGACTTCACAAGTCAAACTGATTCCGATTCACAAGATGTTGATTTGATTGGTTAAGACGTATATATCAGGTACAGCGCACATCAGTTTTTCTTACAGGGGTCGGTCATGACATCTTTTGACATATAAGAGGTCTTTGTATCCTGCAAGTTTCATAGTTTAAATTATTAGACATTATCAAGTATGAGCGCACATACACACTAAGTGTAGTCTAGCAGGTTAGACTAGCGTGCATACACATTTAGTGCATCCTTTCACTGCGTGATTCAGTCTATTAAAATGTCCCCAAAATTCAAGATAGGGCATTTTTGCTGTCTTATATCTAATCAACCAATCACATGACAGTTGCTTCAAGGCATTTAGGGGTGTGGTCCTGGTCAAGACAATCTCCTGAACTCCAAACTGAATGTCAGAATGGGAAAGAAAGGAGATTTAAACAATTTTGAGCGTGGCATGGTTGTTGGTGCCAGACAGGCCAGTCTGAGTATTTCACAATCTGCTCAGTTACTGGGATGTTCACGCACAACCATTTCTAGGGTTTACAAAGAATGGTGTGAAAAGGGAAAAACATCCAGTATGCAGCAGTCCTGTGGGCGAAAATGCCTTGTTGATGCTAGAGGTCAGAGGAGAATGGGCCGACTGATTCAAGCTGATAGAAGAGCAACTGTGACTGAAATAACCACTCGTTACAACCTAGGTATGCAGCAAAGCATTTGTGAAGCCACAACACGCACAACCTTGAGGCGGATGGGCTACAACAGCAGAAGACCCCACCGGGTACCACTCATCTCCACTACAAATAGGAAAAAGAGGCTACAATTTGCACAAGCTCACCAAAATTGGACAGTTGAAGACTAGAAAAATGTTGCCTGGTCTGATGAGTCTCGATTTCTGTTGAGACATTCAGATGGTAGAGTCAGAATTTGGCGTAAACAGAATGAGAACATGGATCCATCATGCCTTGTTACCACTGTGCAGGCTGGTGGTGGTGGTGTAATGGTGTGGGGGATGTTTTCTTGGCACACTTTAGGCCCCTTAGTGCCAATTGGGCATAGTTTAAATGGCACGGCCTACCTGAGCATTGTTTCTGACCATGTCCATCCCTTTATGACCACCATGTACCCATTCTCTGATGGCCACTTCCTGCAGGATAATGCACCATGTCACAAAGCTTGAATCATTTCAAATTGGTTTCTTGAACATGACAATGAGTTCACTGTACTAAAATGGCCCCCACAGTAACCAGATCTCAACCCAATAGAGCATCTTTGGGATGTATGAACGGGAGCTTTGTGCCCTGGATGTGCATCCCACAAATCTCCATCAACTGCAAGATGCTATCCTATCAATATGGGCCAACATTTCTAAAGAATGCTTTCAGCACCTTGTTGAATCAATGCCACGTAGAATTAAGGCAGTTCTGAAGGCGAAAGGGGGTCAAACACAGTGTTAGTATGGTGTTCCTAATAATCCTTTAGGTGAGTGTGTGTGTATGTATTTTTATATATATATTATATTATATTATATATATATATATATATATATATATATATATATATATATATATATATATATATATATATTATATATATTATTATATATATATATATATATATATATATATATATATATATATATATATATATATATATATATATATATATATATATATATATATACATACACACACACACACACCTCATGCTGACGAAAACCCTCTCAGTTGGTGGCAAAAACCGTACGGTATGTATCCACATATTGCACAGCTGGCAAAGACATCAGGGTTTGAAATTAACTTTTTCACTCACCGGCCAATCCGGCTACAAAATTGGTAAGTTACTGGCTATTCAGAACTTCTACTAGCCCCAAAAAAATTATAATTGAAATAAACCAGATTTAACTACATCACACTGTTTTCAATCAATAAAAAAATGGGTTCGGTGCACGTGTGTACCGAACGGTTCCGAATGCAATCTTTAACAGTCGGCTTGTTTTAAGCATGGAACACACTATAATCCGAGTTCCCACATGAACATATTAAGTATTGTGTCCATTTTATCATGAAATTCAAACGATAAATGCCGTTTTGACGCTCTTTAATGTGACGTGACTGATCACTGTATAGGCGCGTCAGTTCAAGCAGCGGTGCGGCGCACGAGTGAACGCGGTCATCTATTCCTAAAGAATGAATTAATATCATTACATTTACCTCAGGAGTCATTCAGTGTCCACAGCTGTTAGTTCAAGAAACAAACTCTTTCACTAAATATATACTCTATATTTTCTTATATTTATTATATTCTACTGAACCTGTTAGTGATGTCTTGATTATTTAATGTACAAACCCGATTCCAAAAAAGTTGGGACACTGTAGAAATTGTGAATAAAAAAGGAATGCAATAATTTACAAATCTCATAAACTTATATTTTATTCACAATGGAATATAGATGCTATATCAAATGTTGAAAATGAGACATTTTGAAATGTCATGCCAAATATTGGCTCATTTTTGATTTTCATGAGAGCTACACATTCCAAAAAGTTGGGACAGGTAGCAATAAGAGGCCGGAAAAGTTAAATGTACATATAAGGAACAGCTGGAGGACCAATTTGCAACTTATTAGGTCAATTGGCAACATGATTGGGTATAAAAAGAGCCTCTCAGAGTGGCAGTGTCTCTCAGAAGTCAAGATGGGCAGAGGATCACCAATTCCCCCAATGCTGCGGCCAAAAATTTTCTCTCAGAGAAAAATTGCAAAGAGTTTGAAGTTATCATCATCTACAGTGCATAATATCATCCAAAGATTCAGAGAATCTGGAACAATCTCTGTGCGTAAGGGTCAAGGCCGGAAAACCATACTGGATGCCCGTGATCTTCGGGCCCTTAGACGGCACTGCATCACATACAGGAATGCTACTGTAATGGAAATCACAACATGGGCTCAGGAATACTTCCAGAAAACATTGTTGTGAACACAATCCACCGTGCCATTCGCCGTTGCCAGCTAAAACTCTATAGGTCAAAAAAGAAGCCATATCTAAACATGATCCAGAAGTGCAGGCGTTTTCTCTGGGCCAAGGCTCATTTAAAATGGACTGTGGCAAAGTGGAAAACTGTTCTGTGGTCAGACAAATCAAAATTTGAAGTTCTTTTTGGAAAACTGGAACAACATATGCTCCCATCCAGACGTCGTCTCTTTCAGGGAAGACCTTGCATTTTCCAACATGACAATGCCAGACCACATACTGCATCAATTACAACATCATGAAATGGCCAGCCTGCAGTCCAGATCTTTCACCCATAGAAAACATTTGGCACATAATAAAGAGGAAGATGCGACAAAGAAGACCTAAGACAGTTGAGCAACTAGAAGTCTGTATTAGACAAGAATGGGACAACATTCCTATTCCTAAACTTGAGCAACTTGTCTCCTCAGTCCCCAGACGTTTGCAGACTGTTATAAAAAGAAGAGGGGATGCCACACAGTGGGAAACATGGCCTTGTCCCAACTTTTTTGAGATGTGTTGATGCCATGAAATTTAAAATCAACTTATTTTTCCCTTTCTCAGTTTAAACATTTGATATGTCATCTATGTTGTATTCTGAATAAAATATTGAAATTTTAAACTTCCACATCATTGCATTCTGTTTTTATTCACAATTTGTACAGTGTCCCAACTTTTTTGGAATCAGGTTTGTATGTTTAAATAAATCTGTCATCAAAATGACAGCCACTGTGTATAAATGATTATATTAAAGGGTGTTTGTATTAGTCCTCACACGTTCGCTTGGGGTGATACTTCTGCCTACATCTAGTGTGACGTTTTCGATGCAATCACTGGCTAGCCTCAGAGCAGCGCAAGATGAGCAATTTAGCTAAAAAGTATATTCATTTTGAATTTTAATTTTTTTAAATGGCCAATGGTTTCGCTAGATAAGACCCTATTCCTCGTCTGGGATGGTGCAGAGCCTCTGAAGCCCTTCAAGGGTTTTGAAACTGCATTGATTTGGACCCTCAACATTTTGGTTGCCATGGAAGTCTATAGTGAGGAGAAAAATCCTGGAATGTTTTCCTCAAAAACTTAATTTCTTTTCGACTGAAGAAAGACAGACATGAACATCTTAGATGAGATGGAGACGAGTAAATTATCAGGAAATTTTCATTTTGAAGTGAACTAATCCTTTAAGTATTGCCTTTAGAATTCGAATACAATTAGAATTTTGCTAATATTTAAGAAAGAAATTTCAATTTAGCCTTTCAGCCATTTTGAAAGCTCTAATGCATTATGGTTCTTTATATGCAAACAATGTTGTCCAATGATTTGTTTGCATTAAGGCGTTATTTTATTTATTTGTAAGGCAATAGATTTTTTTGATAAGAATGTGTAAAATAAATTAAAACTTGGATCAAACTAGGCTACTGTACTGTATAGGTTTGATTTACGTTGAAATGCTTGGGACATGGCTTTTAATGGTGAAACTTTTGTTTTTGTAATCAGGCCCTCAAAAATTATATAACAATTCTGATCGCCAATATATCAGTTATTGGCTGTCAAATATAAAGAATTATCGGTATTGGCCAAAAATTTCATATTGTGCGTATTCCTAAACATCCGTAATTACTAGGGGTGGGAAAAAAAAAATTGTATCGATACAAGGACGGCAAGTATCGATATTTTCAGGAACTGAATTTCAACTTGTATTGTGCAAAATTTTTACAATAAGCTCTGCACTTATAACGCAGGAAATAATAATGAAATATTTATTTCAGACTGTAATATCACAAACAGCGCATCACTCTCGCTCACACAAGTGCGCAGTGAGCTGTGTGTACAGGAAGCGCATTCTCGCATATTTCTGAACGTGGACCGCTCTGTCCATGTTTGTGTGTTAGTTAAACGTGTTGATTTGGCACGCAAGTGCAAGCCAGCTGCGCACTGCAATGCAAGAGAATGTCGCATGCAATTACAATCAAAGAAAAGTCTATATTATGCCATATCTACACTGTCAGCGCACTCATTCATTATACAACTCAATAGGCTTGCTGCAATAGGCTTGCTGCGGTAACATCACTTGCCCACCACGGCACCACCCCCACAGTCATTTAGATTTTTTGAGTAGTAGTAAAAATCATTTAGTTCAGTTAGAGAACAGACACTAAAATTAAAAACTGAATGTACAGTATAAGCCGAACTAGAGTCACAGCACAGATCAGCAGCAGGAGTCAGATTTCATTCATCACGAGAGCGAAAAGCTGAATGACAATGACGGCTGAAGATTTGGTTTCAACGTGAAATGTAAAAGCGCTTATTTAAGGGAGTTTGTAATTTTACTGTTTTGTTGTGTTTTTCATTAAAAATAACAACAAAGTCAAGTCACCTTTATTTCTATAGCGCTTTTCACAACACAGATTGCTTCAAAGCCGTGTTACAGTGATGATAGGAAATTCATTTAGTTTTAGATGAAAAGCTAAAGTTTTTGATTAATTAATTTCTGTTGTAAAAACATGTAAAAAAATACATTGCACAAAATGAAAACAATGTAAATATTGTAATACAAGTATTATAAGTAATACAAGTAATATAAGTGTGAATCAAAATTAAAAGTGCATTTAAACAGAAACAACAAGCATGATGTCATCTCTTAAATGTCTGTGTGCTTTGGTCATAATTTAGACTTTTTCAATCTAATTTCAGCTTTTATCTCATAATTTTGACTTTAAATCCAAATATTTGAAATGATCTCAGAATTGTTAAAGTCCTAATTTCAACTTTTCATCTCACAATGACTTAGCATGTCATGTCCTCTAATAATGAGGACATTTAAAATAATATTTTCTCTTAACTACGACTTTACGATAATTGAAATGAGCTGATCAGTAATATTAGTTGAATATTTAGTGGACAAACCCACCATTCAAGCAACTGACGGCCCCGAATTGGAGCTAATTCTAAAGTGAAAGTAAAATGCGCACGGCCATTCATAATGGCCGTATTACTAGGCCTATGTTATTGCAATCAGGCCCACTGATCTCTCACTGAATCATCTGAAGAGATTTCTCAGTCAGTAAAACAAACAGGCAGTATTGAGAGAACAACCAGCGCTGTTTTTCAGACGTTTTCCTCTGTGAACATGCGGTTTTCAGATTTAAAAACGTTTAAAACGTCTAGAGATAGAGTAGGCTTTACTCGTTCTGTGGCACTGATGAAAGGTGCGTAATAGTTAGGCTATATAGTGTAAATAAAAAACCTTTTGTGCTTTCCGTCAGATGAAATGCAGGCGTCCATGCAATAAATGCACATCATTCAAAGAGCGCGGATTTCTAGTGTGGCCTATTTACTTGAACTTCTTAGGTAGCCAAAATCAGAATTTGAATGAACTGAATAAAGTGCTCTCTTCGAGCCAGACGTGCGATGCCGCGCTGAGTGACATACATGCGCATGAATCACTGTCACATGCAAAGTCTCACACAAACAAATTATACATTGAAAATTACTACTGCAAAATACATTTTTAACAAGTAGAATAATACAGCATCAGGGTACACATTTTTAACTGTCTTTTAACTATTATAGTATTTTAAAGGACAAAAACATGAACTTTAACTATTGGCTTTTTACATCAAGTCAGCTGTCACTTTACTTTGCGCGAGGGGCCTGGTGAGGCGCGAGGGGCCTGGTGAGGCACGAGGCCCTGGTGAGGCGCGAGGGCCCGGGTGAGGCACGAGGCCCTGGTGAGGCGCGAGGCCCGAGGCCCGGTGCGGTACAGACAGTACTGATTGCAATACTCAGTATATCGCAATTAAAAAAAAAAAAAAATCATAATAATAATCGCATAGTGGCTTAAGTATCGCGATAAAATCGTAATCTAACCGCACAGTTCTCCACCCACAGTTCGGCACGCACTTGCACCACGGTTCATCTAAGATCTGACAACACATCTATTAAGACTATTGGCATATAGTCTTAAAGCTAAACCTTTACTAACTGGGGCCCAGGTCAGGAAGCAGACAGACTGGCTTACCCGACCGTCTGCTAGCGGTCTCCCGTTACAGAAGTCAGATAAATCCCAACACATAGAGACTCTTTCACCTAGATATTATCACATAGAGACTGTGTCTGTTCCCCGAATTAGTAAATATAAAAAAACATCAAGACCATTCAACAGTAAAAACTTAATTGATGTCAAACAAATAAACAACAGATATAATACAGATGATCAAATGATAAAGCTTGGGTTGCTGAATATTCGATCCTTTTCCCCAAAAGCGCTTATTGTTAATGATATGATTACAGATAATAATCTAGATGTGCTGTGTTTGACAGAAACCTGGCTAAAACCTGACGACTACATTACTTTAAATGAGTCCACCCCACAAGATTATTGTTATAAACACGAGCCGCGTCTAAAAGGTAAAGGGGAGGGGTTGCTGTAATTTATAATAATATCTTCAGTATTACTCAGAAGTTTGACATTTGACATTTGTCAAATTTGACATTTGACCCGTTTGACATTTGTGCTGGCTACTGTATACAGGCCACCAGGACACAATACAGACTTTATCAAAGAATTTGCTGACTTTCTATCAGAGTTAGTACTGGCTGCAGATAAAGTACTAATTGTTGGTGATTTTAATATCCATGTAGATAATGAAAAAGACACATTGGGATTAGCATTTAGAGACATTCTAAACTCTATTGGAGTAAGGCAACACGTGTCAGGACACACTCATCGCCTTAATCATACTCTAGACCTAATATTGTCACATGGAATAAATGTTGATACCGTTGAAATTCGGCAGCAGAGTGATGACATCTCAGATCATTACCTAGTATCATGTATACTTAATTTAGCTAAGGCTGCAAAGCCGCCCTCTCGCTTCAAATATGGCAGAACTATCACTGCCGCCACTAAAAATTGCTTTTTAAATAGTCTTCCTCATCAGTTTAATCTCCTCAGCATCCCAGATAGCCTAGAGGAACTCGATTTTGCAACAGAAACTATTGACTCTTTTTTCCAGCACTTTAGACACAGTTGCTCCCTGGCGCTTAAAGAAGATTAAAGAAAAAAGTCCAACGCCGTGGTACAACGAGCACACCCGGGCCCTTAAAACAGCAGCCAGAAAAATGGAGAGCAGCTGGAAGAAAACAAAATTAGAGGTTTTTCGTAATTCATGGAAAGAGAGCATGATCGCATACAGAAAGGACGTAAAAAATGCTAGATCTGCTTATTTCTTGACTCTCTTAGAAGAAAACAAACACAACCCTAGGTATTTATTTGATACAGTGGCTAAGTTAACCAAAAATAAAGCTTCTACTTCTGATGGTTGTAAACAGCACGGCAGTAATGACTTTATGAGCTTCTTTACGTGTTATAACCATGCAGCCGTCTACTACAGTATCACATCAGACAGAGCATTGTTGTGTCACTGAGGAAAAGTTACATTCATTCACTGCTATAGGAGAGGAAGAATTGGCTAAAACTCGTTAAATCATCTAAATCAACAACATGTATGCTCTAACCCTATACCGATTAGGCTATTAAAAGAGATGCTACCAGAGGTCATAGATCCTCTTCTTAATATCATTAACTCATCTTTGTTATTAGGATATGTACCTAAAACTTTTAAGTTGGCTATTATCAAACCACTTATTAAAAACCTCAACTTGATCCTACAGAATTAGTCAATTATAGGCCAATCTCAAATCTACCCTTCCTGTCAAAAATACTGGAAAAGGCAGTGTCTTCACAATTATGTTCCTTTTAGAAAGAAATGGTATCTGTGAGGATTTCCAGTCAGGATTTAGACCGTATCATAGTACTGAGACTGCTCTCATCAGAGTTACAAATGATTTACTCTTATCATCCGATCGTGGTTGTATCTCTCATTAGTGTTACTCGATCTTAGCGCTGCATTCGATACTATCGACCACAACATTCTTTTGAATAGACTCGAAAATTATGTTGGCATTAGTGGAACTGCATTGGCATGGTTTAAATCATACTTATCTGACCGTTATCAGTTTGTAGCAGTAAATGAAGAGATGTCATACCGATCACAAGTTCAGTATGGAGTACCGCAGGGCTCAGTGCTAGGACCGTTGCTCTTCACCCTGTACATGCTACCACTGGGAGATATCTTTAGGAAGCATGGTGTTAGTTTTCATTGTTATGCTGAAAATCTTGCTTATTACTTACAAAGCACTAAATGGTTTAGCTCCCCAGTACTTGAGCAAACTCTTAACGCATTATACTCCATCACGTCTATTGCGGTCTCAAAACTCTGGCCAGTTGATAATACCTAGAATATCAAAATCAACTGCAGGCGGTCGATCATTTTCCTATTTAGCGCCTAAACTCTGGAACAGTCTTCCTAGCATTGTTCGGGAAGCAGACACACTCTGTCAGTTTAAATCTAGACTAAAAACACATCTCTTTACTATGGCTTACACATAAAACATTATCAATTTCTATTATTCAAATCAGTAAATGATTGTTAGGCTGCATTAACTAGGTCAGCCAGAACCGGGAACACTTCCCATAGCACCTGATGTACTCGTTACATCATAAGAAGAATGGCATCTACGCTAATGTTAGTCTCTCTGTTTATCACAAAATTTACTGCAGTCAGCCGGATCCGGGCTGTATCCAGATCAGATGGTGGACCTGCGCCTGGTCATGACCAACAAATGCCTGAAATGTCTGCAGAGAGCATGTCAAATAAACTCCCCCCGTAAATGCTGCATCGACACGACACCAACATTAAACCCGTCTTCGACGTGATGACTCCAATCTTTTGAATAATCTTACGAATATCTATTTACCTAATATGAATTAAGACCTGCTATGTTGCCAGAATTATAATCATACACTGTTTGTTCGTCGACCAGAGGAGAACTGGCACCCCGACTGAGCCTGGTTTCTCCCAAGGTTTTTTTTCTCCATTCTGACCCTGAAGGAGTTTTGGTTCCTTGCCACCGTTGTCTCTGGCTTTTGGCTTGCTCAGTTGGGGACACCTAAATTTTATCTATATTACCGATCTGCCCGCATTGACACTATATGATACTTGAAATTAGCTAGATAACATCACCGTTTCACCAGAACGGCTGTACAAATTCTGTTGCATTATTTTCCTGTTAACAATGTGAAGCTGCTTTGAAACAATTGGACTTGTTAAAAGCGCTATATAAATAAAGGTGATTTGATTTGATTATGGTTTGTTGAAAATGACAACGCATAAAACAGGCAGTTCTGCTAACGTATGCTTCTGTCGATGGATACACATGCTGGCTCACCAATAATACATTACAACAGCGACAAAACATTTTTTGGACAAAACGGTCACTCTTTGTAGACTTTGTTCAATGCTACTGTATGCTTGAATATGACCAGTCATTTATGCAGTCATCACCCGGGTGAGACCTGAACAGCACACGTTGCTATCTGCATTTAAACTAAACTCATTTAACCTTGCCAATTTAAAAATTCAAAAGCCAGAAGACGCGAATGAGAACTCCTGCATCTCAGACAGTGCACAAAAAGTCTTTTTGAAAAGGTCTTGCACTCAAGACAAACTCACAAAGTGTCAACATGCCCGTCTTGATGAGTATCCTAGCAGACATAGTCTGTTACAGTTGAGAAAGACAATGATTGTGCACAGCATCAGTAATCTGTGCATGTCTTTTGCTGTTTTCACTTTAAGACAAAGGAAATCACTCACTGCTCTTGATTGAACAGCTTGAGTGAATAAAGATTCATTTTTAATTTATACAGGTCAAATATGCAATGTTAATAGCTGTCCCTGAAAACTAATGTTAGACCTACCTGAAAAAACTGAAAAGCACTTTATTTTATTAGGATCTTTGCGTTACTGTTTTTGCGCTGCTGCTTATATTTAGACCATTTGTTGACCCTTTTCCTGTGAACAAATACCAAACCGTACCGAAACCATGATACAAACTGAACCGTGAGCAATTTGAACCGTTACAACCCTAGTAATTACCCCATCACATATTGTGATACAGCCTGGTTCGTTGGTCAGTTGGGTTGGACTGCTTTCTCACCACAAGCGAAGCGCTCCAGAGTTTGTAATCGGGCCGATACCACGCAGCAGACCCGAGAGTGATTGCCGTGTTCACATATATGCCTAAACAAACACTACTAAGAAAACGCACTAGGTTCCAAAACAAATGCTCCAAATGAGCCAGGTGTGAAAACGACCTTAGCTAGAGTCAAAACATGTCTAAAGGAAACAATTTGATCTTACATGTCAAATGAATCTGGGAAAAATTGAAAAAGCATTGTGATCTTCAAACAGAATGTCTTAAATTAAGTTGAGAGTGCCTGGAACAACATTAGAAACATTTACTGAAGTGGTCTTGAATCTTTACATGATTATTATTATTACTGCAATAATAATAAATTGTAAAAAATTGTAAAAATAACAAGGTTGTGCTGTTAAGACTCAGGCAGCCTCATGAGGAGATATATGGAAACAAATGAGCACAACACACACAAAAAAACTCCGTAACATACTGCAGTAAAAATTCAAAATGAAGTTTTTATATTTATAACATACGATACAGTTAAGCAACATCACCTGACCAAGAGTGCAGAATACCATCATGATTGAAAATGTGACGCTGATTTCATTTGGCAGCTCAATAAACAAGTAATTAATATTAAGTTTAGACGCAATATTGACTATTTTTGTTCTGCTTCAGCAGCGGTCACCTACTGGTGGTTTAGTTGTGTTTAAAAGTATTATTAGTTTCAACGTTTCTTATTTGTAAATTCAAAAAATATTTCAAATAAATCTCATAACATTATTTAATGCAGTTGTAATTTTTTTGTGTAAATTATTTAATTGGTAACAAATCCTCAGATGAGACGTTAAACCAAGGTCCTGACTCTCTGTGGTCATTAAAAATCCCAGAATGTCCTTCGGAAATAGAGTAGGGGTGTAACCCCGGCATCCTGGCCAAATTTGCCCTTTGGCCTCTGTCCATCATGGCCTCCTAATCATCCCCATATACTGACTGGCTTCATCACCCGGTCTCTTCTCCACCAATCAGCTGGTGCGTGGTGGGCGTTCTGGCACAATATGGCTGCCGTCGCATCATCCAGGTGGATGCTGCACGCTGGTGGTGGTGGTGGTTGAGGAGACACTCGCTTGGTTTGAAATGGAGGAAGGCGAACTTGAAAGGACTGTTGAGCCCATAATAAGTTCAATTGCTAATGCACATCTCTTAAAGATGTCCGAGTGGAAACACTGGAGCGTCCTGTTAACAGCAGGTAAGCTAATTGTATTTGCAAGTGAACATAAAATGTGTTACCACTACTGGTGAACGAGCCAGTGTAATGCTGAAAGGTCTGAGATAACAATAAGATGCCACATGAGAGATGTATGGAGCACTGTTTGTTTACATCACGGTGCGCCTCAAGTTATGAAAACAATGTTTGGGATACCACGACGTAGACAGTTTGATATTCATCCAAATTATAACAGGACAATCCAGCGTTTCCACTCAGGCATCTTTAAGAGAAAGCACTGCCACCTCCCGCCATAGTGTGCTAAATGTACACACCGCGGTGATGCAGTAGCGACCACACAAGACAATACATGGTTCAGATCAGCCTCCTGACAGCAGAGGGACTCTGAGGGTGTGCTTGCACTAGGCACGGTTGCCTTGTACTAAGCCCGAGCGCGATTGTCACTTGCACTTAACGTACCGGGCTGGAGCACGCTTACGTCATTCACAATGCAACTTTTTATTTTGAAGAAAACTGAAAGAAAGATGTTTTTCGCTAATAGATTGCCTAGATTTATAATTTTTGCAGCACAGCGATTTTTATTTGATTGTGCTGCACGTATCAGAAGATTATTATGGAGGCAGCTGACGTTAATGGAGGAATTTACAGATTTACTTGCAAACGACAATTCATGTTCATCAATAAGGTGAGAACCAGAGCCGTTATAAACCTAAATATCACAAATTAATTGAAAAGTGTAGTATCCAAGTAATAATATAATGTTTGCGGTCATAATGATGACAGTAGCGCACACGAACAGCTGTCCTGTGCTATGACACGGTTAGTGCTCACACTACATGCGTACCGTGCCTGAGCCCTGCTGAACCGTGCTCTGGCCCACCTCGTCCATGTGGGCTAGGGACGGCTAAACAAACTGCACCCGGCACGGATCGATCACACTAGACAAACGAACCAGACTTCGGGGGTCAAACGCGCTCGGGCATGATTCAGATTGCCTAGTGGGAGTACACCTTGACACTGTGGGCATCGGTGTACACCATCCACACTTACACTAGGTAGCGTTTTAGACCCGCTGTTCACCCCAAACCAGCGGGTTCACGACTTATTCCACCTGTAACAGTAGTACTGCTCAGTCCCCTCGCCGTATCGCCTCAAATGCACAAGCAATTTGACTTATTATGGGCTCAACAGTCCTTTCAAGTCCGCCTCCATTTCAAACCAAGCGAGTGTTAAAAAAGTAAAGAAATGCTTATATTACTTCACTGGCCAACGGAGCAAACCACCTCTGTGACGTCACACGCTGTGGTATTGCAAGATGGCGGCACGCTTGCTCCAAAAGCTATAACATTTTTCTTTAAAATGGTTACATTAACAGTGTTTTTTATATAATTTTTTTTTTTAAATTAAAGTGGAAATCAATTTACTAAATGTAAACTTGACTGAACGCTTCACTTCCACTTTAACGTCGAGCTCTGAACTGTATCAAAAGAATGGCATGAGCCTCAATCGCATTCAAATGAGTGCTAACTCTCACCAGTGGATGAATCTGTTGCTGGTGACTGAGAGGAGTTTACCACTGTCCTCATAAGAGAATCCACCAGCACTGTCAGCATACTTCACACCGCCAGAGGTACTCCCAACACCTGCAGGACACAACAAAACATACTTCAATGAGTGACACGTGACGGAACTTATATTTCTCATGGCCTTAAAAAGACTTATAATAGTGCCGTTATTATAAGTGTAGTATCCAAGTAATAATATAATGTTTGCGGTCATAATGATGACAGTAGCGACTTATAATAGTGCCGTTAATATAAATGAACGAGTGTTCAGTGTATATATGCCAACAAAAGTGACATAAATCCTCTTCAAAATATTTATACACACACACACACACACATAATGTGTGTTCGTGTGTATTTCCTGATATCTAACATTACTACATTGTAATCTAACTGTTAGTGCGGGTTTGGTCCTTCTGTAGAAATAATCTGCTAATTTTAACACGTTGTAACTTTTGCCTGTAAAAAAAACAAAAACTCTGAGACACTGAGAGCAAATATCCCAGCGCCCGATAAAAACATGTTTAATAGATATAACGTTAGGGGATTTCTATGATAGTTATACAATGTGACCCAGAGTCTGCCATCGCGTCACACACGAGCTGCAACACTAAAGTCATCATTTAACCGCTCAGCCTATATTTAACGCACATCTGACTGAAAATGCCGTGTCTAAAACAGTTTAATATTACAAGGAGTTACCCAGATTCAGTGTTAACTGTCTGAATCGTGAGACAGTCTCTCTTTCAAATCCGCAGATCTCAATGTAACTCCTTTCCAGAACACCCGCCATCTTCACGCGCTGCACATTGGGACTCACTCCGCGCTTCCGCCTTTCAAAACCTTAAAGGGCCAGTGCACTACAGTCTCTCTCTGACTGCAGAGCCGCGAAACCATACAGCGCCACAGTCTCCTCATGCTGGAAGTGGGCGGAGCATATTTATCTTTTTAAATTTAAACATTTATCAAGCTTAAAACCATGTTAATGGCAAGTATTTTATTAAAACTAATATATATATATATATATATATATATATATATATATATATATATATATATATATATATATATATATATATATATAGCGTTTTAGACCCGCTGTTCACGACTTGTTCCACCTGTAACAGTAGTACTGCTCAGTCCCCTCGCCGTATCGCCTCAAATGCACAAGCAATTTGACTTATGGGCTCAACAGTCCTTTCAAGTTCGCCTCCATTTCAAACCAAGCGAGTGTTAAAAAGTAAAGAAATGCTTATATTACTTCACTGGTTAACGGAGCAAACCACCTCTGTGACGTCACACACTGTGGTATTGCAAGATAGCGGCACGCTTGCTCCAAAAGCTATAACAAAACATCCTTTTTCTTTATATATGTGGAGTACAACGGGGTTAAACGCACTACTCCTATAATGTATGATATAGAGAAAAATATACGTGTTTGTATTTAACATTTATGGAGCAACAGATTTTGTGTGAATATAAATCATAAAAGTGGTTTCTTTTATTTAAAAATCTTAAAAATGTAGTCTCACCAGCATGGGGCAAAAGGCACACAGTATTAATACAAATACTTCAGCTAAAATAATATGTTTTTAATAATGTCTAAGTTAATACTTGTTCAAAACAATCACTTTAGCAAAGTTTGAACTATTATCTGTTGATTTTAATGAATAAAAGAATTCATTTTTGATCAGTAAATATGCTGTCATGAAAATATGTTAATATAGAAATATATCTGAAAAATATAGAAACAAAATAATTTGAAAAAGTAAAGATTCTGAAAGCACTGAAGGAGATCCCATAATAATTTAATATAGATTTACAGTAGTGACAATAAATTATATTTTATTATATGATATGATTATATTAATGATGGTTTCATTATAAATATGGTGATTATCTAGAGATAAGGTGGACACCCAACTTAATATATGATCTTACAATCTGAATCTAACCATGTCATGTCAACAAATGTTAAAGTCAGCCGCTGTTTATTATCATGTTAAATATGTGTCTTTTACCCCAAATACCAGACTTTTACATATTCTTCCGTTATTGTAAAACTGTTGCTTTAATTACCTTGAACAAAACTGACAAACATTAACAAGACCTTTGTTTCAAAATATATTCAATCATTTTAGCGATTCTTATTTGCTACTTAAATCTACAACATTTTTAAAAACAACAAATATTAGATCAAATGAGCGCAGAATCAACTTTACGCTGCTGCCCGTGATCACGTCAAAGATCAGACAAATTTCCACGTGCATCTTGAAAAGCGGATGTTTTGGAAAGTGCTGAGGCAATCTAATGGTTTTGTGCCATCTAATGGTTTAGAGGAAGGTCAAATCAAAGCAGCCTTTTACCCCATGGAGCCTTTAGCCCTGTTGTACCCTACATTGGTCCAGACGTGGTCCAGATTGCACCAGTTTGTTTTGGTTGCAGTTTGTGGAGCTTATGCGGACTACAGAGACAGTGTTTTTTTACAGTGTGTTCAGGGGACAGGCAGCTAGCGGATAGTGAGGACGTGTTTGCTGTATGTGACAAAAAATGTTTTGGCCTAAAAATGCGTGACATCGCTTAGAGCACCTTTAAGATTTTTATGTTTTTAAAGAAGTCTCTTCTGATCACCAAGGCAGCATTTATGTTATATATATAAAAAAATAATAATAAAAAAAAACCATCATATTCATAATCATATTTCTATTCCAGTTTGTTTTTAAATATAAACATTTAAATGGTGGCTGTCATACAAACTTGCCAGATTTATGCATACATACATGCATTAAATATTGAAGAACAATAGCAAAATGCTCTTGGTATTTATTTATTGTTTAAGTGTTGCTAAATAGTAAAACAAATATTGTATGAATATTGTTGCTGATCTGCAGTGCGGAAGTTTGTGTATGTGTGTGTGTGTGTGTGTGTGTGTGTGTGTGTGTAGCTCAGTGTCAAACAGTGTTCTTACCAAGTGGAACATGATGTAAAAGCCAACATTTCTCTTAGCCTGCTAAATTTTAAAACAACTGACAAAGTTATTAGTGTGCGTTACAAATCAGTCTGTTCCTTTATTTCAAAAGTGCCAAGATGAATGTATAATAGCTTTATAATAGCTTTGATTTGTCATCATGATAATGAATTCACTATATCATAAAGTATAAAATGAAGCCATTTGTTCATAGAACGCATTAAAAGGAATAGATAAGCACAAAGGTGGAAATCCAAACACAGAGCAATAGATTTTTTGTTGTTTTTGCTTTGTCGTACTGTTAGTTCATTTATGTTCTGTATAAAAATGTGTAGGCTAATTTAAAGTGCCATCAAAATTAACACAAAATATTTTTTCCGTTTAACGCGTTAAAAGATTTAACGCAATGTGTCGTTTTCTGTCATCCTTTGCCTAGCCTTACATCATATGATCACGCTCTTATTCATGCAAATGCTTTTAAATCATTCATGCCACAAGGCAGAAGAGAACGTGCTGTCTGTGAATGTCGTAACACACACACAGAAAGACATCCGCCAGTATCAGGTTCTCTTTCAAGATTCAAGAGTTTTATTTGTCACATACACAGTTATATACAGAGTATACAACCGGCAGTGAAATGTAAACAGGTCCGCTCCATGGACAGTGCAAATTCACAGTTAAAAACACAAGGAGGAAATTATATAGAAATAGGATAAAAAGTACTATATATATATATATATATATATATATATATATATATATATATATATATATATATATATATATATATATATATATATATCTATATCTGTAGAATTATAAATGCAAGAGAAAAAAAAAAGTAAAAATAAGGATAAAGTGGAATAAAATAATTGAAGTAGACTGTGCAGTGAGTAAACTGTAGACTTATAAATATGTGGTTAACAAATGTATAAAGAGTATAATGTGCAAACAGGTTTATAACAGGTTGTTACACAGTAACAACGAGAACAGAAAGTGCAGTGCAATGACAGTGTATCGATGTTTATCCTGAAGTGAAGTCACGTGACGTTAAGTTCAGGAGTCTGATGGCCTGGGGGAAGAAGCTCCTCCTGAGTCTCTCAGTTTTGGCCATCAGGCTTCGGAAGCGCTTACCAGATGGCAGCAGCGTGAAATGAGGGTTTGCAGGGTGATTAGAGTCCTTGATGATCTTGGTAGCTCTACCTTTGCAGTGTTTGGTGTAGACGTCCTGCAGAGACGGGAGAGCTGACCCTGAGATACGCTCGGATAAGCGCACGACTCTTTGCAGGGCTTTGCGGTCATGACTGGTGCTGTTCCCATACCACGCTGTGATGCACTGAGTTAAAACACTTTCTATCGCCCCTAAATAGAAAGTTTTCAAGATAGCTGGTGAAACCCTGAATTTCCTCAGTTGGCGCAGGTGGTACAGTCTTTGCCTGGCTTTTTTCACCTGTGTCTGAATGTGAGCAGTCCAGGTCAGGTCCTCGGAGATGTTTACTCCCAGGTACTTGAAGCTGCTCACTCTCTCTACTGGTGACCCGCTGATCATGGGGGAGTATGTCCGTTGCTGTCTCTTCCTGAAGTCCACAATCATTTCTTTGGTCTTGCCAACATTCAGAGAGAGACAGTTGTCCTGGCACCATGATGTTAGATGCTCCACCTCGTCCAAGTATGCCGTCTCATTGTTGTTGGAAATGAGGCCCAGGACAACAGTATCATCAGCAAATTTGATGATAGAGGTGGAGCTGTGTGTGGACAAACAGTCATGCGTGTAGAGAGAGTAGAGCAGGGGACTCAGGACACAGCCCTGTGGAGCTCCCACACTCAGGGTGATGGAGGAGGAGGTGGACTGGCCTATTCTCACCACCTGAGGCCTGCCAGTGAGGAAGTCCTCAATCCAGTGGCAGAGAGAAGGATTCAGGCCGAGATCCAGGAGTTTGAGGTTAGCTTGGTGGGAACTATGGTGTTAAAGGCTGAGCTATAGTCAATAAATAGCAGCCTTACGTAGTTCCCACTTTTGCTGTCGATGTGAGTGAGGAGGAGTGGAGGACATGAGAGATGGCATCTTCAGTCGATCTATTGGGACGATAGGCAAACTGAAGAGGGTCCAAAGTGCCAGGAATGAAGGCGCAAATGGTGTTTTTAATGAGTCTCTCAAAGACCTTCATGACTATAGACGTGAGAGCCACTGGACGATAGTCATTTAGGCAAGAGGGTTTACTGTTCTTAGGGACAGGGATGATGGTGGATTTTTGAAGGAGGTGGGGACCACAGATGTGTAGCGAGGGACTCATTAAAGATAGATGTAAACAACCGGTGAGCTGATCAGCACAGGACCGCAGAACACGACCTGAAATACCATCCGGCCCGGCAGCTTTCCTGACGTCCACACACTTGAGTGCTCTCCGAACTTCATCCTCTGAGACAGAGATCACGTGGTTGTTGCTGCTCTGAGTAATTTCCTCTAACGCGCCACTTGGCGGAGTCGCGTTGTCGCGTTACAGTCAAGCGAGCGTAGAAAGAGTTTAACTCGTTCACGAGCAACGGGTCAGCGTTCACCTCTGCAGAGGATTTAGATCCAAGGGAGCAGATGGACCTCAGACCTTGCCACATGCGCCGCGAGTCGTTGAGTTGGAAATGAGACTCCACTCGGTCTTTATATCGGCGCTTTGCAGCTTTAACTGCACGCCGCAGAGCATAACAGGACGTTCTGTATTCAGTCATATTCCCTGAATGGAGACCGGCATTGTAAGCAGCAGTGCGTGCGTTCACTGCCGCGCGGATTGAATTGTCCACCCACGGTTTCTGATTTGAGAAGGACGTTATTGTTATTGTTTGCGTGGCTTGCTCTGTAAGCGTGTTGATGAAGCAAAGCGCCACATCTGTGAACTCACTGACGTCGGCTGAACTCGCTCGGAACATGTCCCAGTCAACGTCATCAAGAGCTGCCTGTAGCGCGGTCTCTGAGTGGGGCGACCAACGCTTAACTTCCCGCCTCACCGGGGGTTCCTGGAGGAGCTTTTGTTTGTATTCGGGAGTGAGGAAAATGGCGGCATGATCCAATTTGCCAAACGCTGGAAGTGACCACGCTTTATAGGCGTTCTTAAACGGGTGTAGCAATGATCCAGTGTGTTTGCTCCTCGTGTGGGGCAGGAGACGTGCTGATGAAAGTTTGGCAGGACTTTCTTTAGGTTTGCTTTGTTAAAATCGCCCGCGACAATGAATGCCGCGTCGGGATGTTTGTTTATGATGCCGCTGGCAACATCATGAAGGCCAGATAAAGCCAGCGCTGTGTCTGCCTGCGGTGGGATGTAAACGGCGGTCGCGACAACCGCAGAAAACTCCCTCGGCAGATAGAATGGGCGGCAAATGATTGTTAAATGTTCCAGATGAGGCGAGCAGGACCGCGAGAGAATGGTGATGTTCCTGGGATCGCACCATTTCTTATTGATCATGAAGCATACTCCACCACCTTTGGATTTACCAGCCTTGGCTGTTCTGTCCATCCGAAAAACAGAGAAGTTCTCCGACAGCGTCACAGCTGTGTCCGGGACCGCGGGCGTGAGCCATGTTTCGGACAAACAATAGATATTACAGTCGCTCATGTCCCGTTGAAAACTTATCCTGGCTCTAAGATCGTCCATCTTATTATCCAAGGATTGAACATTTGCTAGAAGAATGCTCGGGAGAGGAGGTCTGAATGCCCTTTTCCTCAGTCTGTTATGGATACCAGCGCGTTTCCCACGGTGTTTCTTGATTCTTCGCCGTTGACTCGTCTGTCCATTGTTCAACTCGGCGTTGCGAAGAATCTCAGATGGCCACAGGGGATCGGTGAAAGTGTCCTGAAGCAGTCCAGTGTAGAGGTAACCAATGTCCAAAAGAGTTTTGCTGTCATAGTAGATCAATGCAGATGATAAGTTTGTAAAAACTGAGAGTAAAAGAAAGTAAAATAGTAAATAAAAGCACAGTCTTCGCGGAGCGACCTGAACGGCGACCAAACACAGCGGCGCCATTTTGTTTTCGACCTGAACGAACAATAACACACATACAGTTTCGCTCCTGAACGAACAATAACACACAGAGTTATGCCAAAATGTCAGGTTTGTTGAGTATTCCCATATAGAAGCAGTCTTAAATGAGTCAAATAACATCTTAAATGACCTTAAAGAGCTGTGAGAAAATGAGATCTACGTGACAGCACGTCAGATTCACGTCATGTTCGGCAGCGGCAGATCATAAAGTGACAGCAGCCACTAATGATGTCTGTCATTAATGTTAATCAAAGAGCAAAGGTACAGAGAAAATTGTAGCTTTAATTAGGATTAATCTATATTTAATTTATTATCTATGCAGTGCAGATTGTTTGATACCTTTATTCAATGTATGTATATTTCCTACCTGTTAGACAGGTAGGAAGGCCACAGGTAGGCCTAAATATGACATTTATTATAGTAGGTTCATGTGAAGATGGTTTTAAGTTCACTTAAAATTAAAAGTTGTTATTTTTAAAGCCTAATAAATGTTGTAATTGATATAGCTTTCAATTATACTGTAATGTCGAATGTCTATCATTAAAAAAATATATGTCTATCATATAGACACCAGTAGCTAGTATTGGTGATACCTTCATAAATAAAAAGATGCCATAAAATATACTGTCTGTAAGTTGTTTCTATATTAATTTGGTGAGTAACTGTGAAATTATTACAAAATAAAATATTAACAACTCAGATGTTTTTAATTACGATTAATTACAGAAAAAATGTGCGATTAGTTAATTTTTAATCGACTGACAGCACTTATAGTTGTGTAAGCAATGTATTACTACAATTTATTTTGATGCCATACACATACACACACACACACACACACACACACTGTGCGTGATATGAAGTGAATTCATAATGAAGTGATTGTTAGCCAATGCATGAACACTATATTGGAAATATGTATGTGATCACTTGTTTCATTAAATAAACCTTGATGTGGTGTAAATTAATGATCATGATGAAAGTAATCAAATATAATGGTTGTGATGGACTGATGTTAATTCTGGTACTAATTTAATTTGCACAACAGGGTACTATAGGGACTTTATAAAGCACGGTAGTTCTCAATTGTGCATACACATTTTGTAAGACATATTGAAAAACGCTGTAGTTTTGCTTAACCATGTTCATGTAACTTGCTGTGTCAGACATTGTTTTTAGACTCCACCCAATTTAGCATAAATTGAGCTTTGTTCTTCTGCATGTGCCCAATCCTCAAACTTATCTGCCCCATATAAAATATATATTTATTTTTAATTGAGGTTGGTTTACAACGCCTTCTATTTTGTCTTTCACAGGTGATGCTTATTCAAATGCCCACCACAAGTGGGATCAGCCTTCTGACAATACTTTCTCACTTCCAGTCCAGTCTTCTGTGTAAGAGGTCCCTGTGTATGGAATTTACCTGAAGAAGTGGGCTCTAGTTTATTTGCTAACAGGCCCCTGAAAAAGTTAAACTTACTCCAGTTTGTTTCCAGCAGGCCAGAATCAACGTCCTATGCCCTAACTGCTCCAAGCAGCTCTGTTGTAGCTTCCTTGCCTCTACCCTTAAATGAACAGCATACAGGCAGTTTGACTTCACTCCAGGGCTCCTCTGGATTAACCATTACAGGTACTGCTAGTGTTTCTTCACAAGGAGAAAGTACTAGCTTTCCTGCTGTACTTGGCACTTCTGGCCTGTCCACCAATAATCAGAGCTCCCCTAGTTTGTACATGTCCAGCTCTTTGGAAACCTTTGGTGCTAAATCAGCTGAAGCCGCTTTGCCTGTGTTCTCTCAGGAGAGTATCTCTTACAGCAGTGCATTTGCTCCAGGTGCCACTTACACTTCTCAAGGTAGCCCTGTACCACTTTCAGTAGGCTCTGGTCAATCCATCTCCCCTCAGGGTCAAAGCAGTTAGAGTAGTTTGTCTCAGTCTCAAGGTGCTTCTACTCCCTATACACCAGACTTCTATAACAAGCTCAGTTCTTCATCTGTTCCTAGTCAGTCTACCAGTGATCAGAGTACCCCCAGTCTGTATAGTTATATCTCTCAGGGTAGTTCTGGAAGTTTGTTGGAAGCTTCTGGCTCTTCCTTTCTAGTTGGCTTGTCTCCCCCATCTCAAGAAACCTTCTCACCCTTGGAGGTTTCTAGCCAGTCCACAAGCATTCAAAGTTCACCTAGTGTGTCTACAAGTACCCAGACCAGGTCTGGCACTCAATTAACAACTTCCAGTATATTTTTCCCTTTGCAAGGAGGTAGTCTCTCTACTTCTACCTTATCTCTGAAGCCTCAGGGCATTCTGGGTCTGTATTCCCCTGCGTCCCTTACTAAATAAGCAAGTGTTTCCATGTCGCAACAACCAGCTATTTATAGCAAGTCAACAAGTAACAAGTAGACCTCTTCTGGTTTAGACTAGTATTTACAGGCTCAAGTTACCACAAGTCCATTTGCCCCAGGGATCCTCTATCTGGTTACAATGTCCACACCCCAAGGTGGCCAGTCAGGAATCCACAGTTCACAAAAGCAGTTTAGTATTTACAGTGGTTCTGTCAGTCCAACTGTGCAGGAAGCACCACTTATGGTAGATCACTCCAACCTCAAGTTACCACAAGTCCATTTGCCCCAGGGTCTCCATCCTCCTATCCAAGTGTTACAATGTCCACACCCCAAGGTGCTGCCAGTCAGTCTGCTACAGTCCAGAGTTCACAAAAGCAGTTTATCTCTACCTTCACAGGCAACTCTGGCACCCAGGAAAGATCTGCTACTCCCTTCAACTTGCAGGGAAGCACCACTTATGGTGGATCACTCCAACCTCAAGGTACCACAAGTCCATTTGCCCCTGGGTCTCCATCCTCCTATCCAAGTGTTACAATGTCCACACCCCAAGGTGCTGCCAGTCAGTCTGCTACAGTCCAAAGCAGTTTACTACCTTCACAGGCAAGCAGTCTTACTCCCTTCAACTCTAGCTTTGGCACCCAGTCAGGGTTCTCTACGCCATTATCCCTGCAGGGAAGTACCACTTATGGTGGATCACTCCAGCATCAAGGTACCACAAATCAGTTTGCCCTGGGTTACCATCCTCCTATCCAGATGGATCACTATCACCCCAAGGATTTGCCTGCCAGCCCAGCCAAGCATTTCAAAGTTATTCTGTGTCCCTAAACCAGAAGTCTCAAAGATGGCCACCTTCAGAAGGTATTCAGACCTTAGGTGCAGCTGTATCACAGGGAAGCTCTTTATCTCAGATCTCTCCAATGCAAGACATTTTTCTTCCCTGTCATTAGCAGGAGGCTCCTCTTCAGGAGATCCTGGACAGTTTGCTTCTGCACAGGGTGGTGGGTCACATGCATATGCCACGCTTGGTTCCTCACCCCTAGCTAGGTCAGATGTCCAGCTATACAATGAAGTTGGCAGTAATTCACAGGCCAATGCATATACTTCCCCTCAGAAGTTTTCCAGCTATGGTGCACAGAGTTTCCTTCAGAGCTGTTGCGTTATGAGCCAAGTATTAATGGTCCAGCAGCATCCAGTGCTTCTGAGCTCTTGAATAGCTATGGCTCGACATACAACCAGATTGCCCCTGTTTCTAAATCATCCCACAGTTCTTCCTCAAGCTACTAACTCCGTCAAGGGCTAAGTGACTCTCTAGAAAACTGCCACACAATTCTAAGTGATGTCTTCCAGTATTAAGTCTAATAAATGTTTGAAACGCAGCTTTTGACTTGTGCCTTTTTCTTTCTCTTCGGTCATTATCTTTGCTTTACATCGCAATTCAACTTTTTAATTTAGTGTCAGTATTTCTTAACATAAATTGTCTGAAATATGTATGATTTAGTAAATCAAAGCACTATTTAAAAAGTAGCAAGGGAAAGCAAAAACATCTGCAATTGGTATATGGCTGATTTTAGTGTTAAAATATTGGTGCTCAGCAGGCCCGTCGCAAGGCACTGTGTGCAAGGTCCAGAGAGGATTGGGCTATACAGGTGCTGGTCATATAATTAGAATATCAAAGTTGATTTCACTAATTCCATTCAACTTGTTCCATTCACTTGTATATTATATTCATTCCACACATACTGATATTTCAAATGTGTATTTCTTTTAATTTTGTCTATCTCAGAAAATTAGAATATTGTGAAAAGGTTCAATACTGAAGACACCTGGTGCCACACTCTAATCGGTCTCTCAGTCTAGTTCTGTAGGCTACACAATCATGGGGAAGACTGCTGACTTGACAATTGTCCAAAAGACGACCATTGACACCTTGCACAAGGAGGGCAAGACTCAAAAGTTCATTGCACTGTTGTTTACATTTCACTGCCGGTTGTATATTCTGTATATAACTGTGTATGTGACAAATAAAACTCTTGAATCTTGAATCTTGCAAAAGAGGCTGGCTGTTCACAGAGCTCTGTGTCCAAGCACATTAATAGAGAGGCGAAGGGAAGGAAAAGATGTGGTAGAAAAAAAGCAATTGGGATAACCGCACCCTGAAGAGGATTGTGAAACAAAACCCATTCAAAAATGTGGGGGAGATTCACAAAGAGTGGACTGCAGCTGGAGTCAGTGCTTCAAGAACCACTACGCACAGACGTATGCAAGACATGGGTTTTAGCTGTCGCATTCCTTGTGTCAAGCCACTCTTGAACAACAGACAGCGTCAGAAGTGTCTCGCCTGGGCTAAAGACAAAAAGGACTGGACTGCTGCTGAGTGGTCCAAACTTATGTTCTCTGATGAAAGTAAATTTTGCATTTCCTTTGGAATTCAGGGTCCCAGAGTCTGGAGGAAGAGAGGAGAGGCACACAATCCACGTTGCTTGAGGTCCAGTGTAAAGTTTCCACAGTCAGTGATGGTTTGGGGTGCCATGTCATCTGCTGGTGTTGGTCCACTGTGTTTTCTGAGGTCCAAGGTCAATGCAGCCATATACCAGGAAGTTTTAGAGCACTTCATGCTTCCTGCTGCTGACCAACTTTATGGAGATGCATATTTCATTTTCCAACAGGACTTGGCACCTGCACACAGTTTCAGTTGCTTGTGGGCTCTAAATGGTTGCTATGGCATGGCTTGATAGCTTTATGGTGATCCTGAGATAGTAATTGGTTGTAAATTGAGCCCACCCCCTTGTGTCTATGACACTGTGATCCAGAGTTATGTTGAACAGAAAATCCCTATGTAAGTTACCATAGTAGAGAAAACATGTAAGCGTTTCATGGGCCGTCCCTCACCATAGTACATCTGTGGGGCAAAATTTGGCCAGCTCTTGTGCCCCAGGGGTAAAACTTACACCCCATTGTGAGGTATGTTCTTACAGGGCCTGTCAGCCTCTTCAAATGTGGTAACCCACGAGTTTCTACAAAATCCTCCCTCTGAGCTATGAGTGGTCAAAGTTCGCCACAATGTTAAGTCAATGGGATTTTTCGGCTACTTTTTCGATGATCAGAGGGTCCAGGCAGGAACATATGGTTGCACTAACTCAGCAAGGTATTGGGGTGAGGGGCCATGACAGGCTTTATAAACTAAAACTAACAGTTTAAACTGGAAACGACTGGCCACAGGAAGCCAGTGAAGTTGGTAAAGGATGGGAGTGATGTGCAGATTTTTTATTAAATGCATAGCTGATATAAAACATTGGATGTCTAGTAATTTCCTGCAACTTAATTCAGAAAAAAACAGAATTTTTAATTATTGGACAAAAAAACTCTGCAAGTAGTAACCTAGAATACTGTCTAACACTCGATGGCTGCTCTGTCAAGTCCTCGTCGTCAGTTAGGAACCTGGGTGTGCTCTTTGATACCAATCTTTCATTTGAAAGCCACGTTTCTAGCATCTGTAAAACTGCATTCTACCATCTTAAAAATATATATAAACTACGGCACATGCTTTCAATGCAAAATGCTGAACAGTTAGTTCATGTGTTCATGACCTCAAGGCTAGATTATTGTAATGCTCTACTGGGTGGTTGCCCTGCTTGCTTAATAAATAAACTGCAGCTGGTCCAAAACGCAGCAGCTAGAATTCTTACTAGAACCAGGAAGTATGACCATATTATCCCGGTTCTGTCAACACTGCACTGGCTCCTTTTTAAACATTGCATACATTTTAAAATCTTGCTTATTACTGTATATACCCGAATATAAGATGACCCTGAATATAAGACAACCCCCCCATTTTCCAGACTTATTTTTGGGGAAAAAAAGGTGCTCGCCACCTCCAAACATTGCATTCTGTGACTCCAAATTTTTTGGCAGCTTTGCAATTATTAGATGATTCTGCCTCATTCACGACCATACGTTAAAAGTTGGTGTCATAACTGTTTCGAACGTGTTGGTTTATTTGACCAACTTTTGAAGCTCTTTTCTCAAAATGATCTCTTGACTTCTCCATGGTGGCACTTTACTGTTTATTTAATTCATAACACTGTCACTAATTGCGTAGCCTATCGTGTTGGCGCCCTCTACTGTTTCCCCCTGCTTTCTCCCTTTCCCCCTGTGATTTTGTCTATATCGTGAATATAAGAGAACCCCCATTTTTCAGCCTATTTTTAGGACACAAACCTATTCTTATATTCGGGTATACGGTACTTACAAAGCACTAAATGGTTTAGCTCCCCAGTACTTGAGCAAACTCTTAACGCATTATACTCCATCACATCTATTGTGGTCTCAAAACTCTGACCAGTTGATAATACCTAGAATATCAAAATTAACTGCAGGCGGTCAATCCTTTTCCTATTTAGCAGCTAAACTCTGGAACAGACTGTTTTTGTAGAAAAAATTGAAAATTTTCACAGAGATCAACAGAGCCAGTAATAGCTACAGACAAGGGTTTAACCAGTTTGTTTATTTCAGAAAAAAAAGAGCTTTAGGTTTGCACTTGGTTTTGTTGATGACAGTAGAGAGATAGTCAGAATGAGCAATGTTAAGTGCTTCTTTATATTCCCCTACTGAATCCGAGAAAGCCATGGCATGCACAAGAAGGGAAGATTTTTTGTAAGACGCCTACATCTTTCAAGACGCCTACATTTTTTCAAAACTCTAAGTTCAGGAGTGTACCAAGGAGAGGAATGAGTAGACGGGACAGTTCTAGTTATTAAATGGAGCAAGATCATCCAAAACATTACAAATAGATTCATTATAAGTTGAAACTCTCTCATCAGGACATGTTGAGTGAAAAAGGAAGAACAGAGGCAGCAGTACTAATAGAGAAATTGTCAACAGTTATAGATGTCAGGTTATGGTAAGATATCATAGTTTTGGTGTCAGGTTTTACAAGGAGCGAGAAGTCGAAGACAATTAGTTTATGATCAGATATGCGCAAATCCTGACCCTGAGCACGCGTATTGTCAATACCAACAGTACAAAGCAAATCGAGAGTATGAGAGTGGGATTCATACTAATAATTTTCTTTTAAAGCATTTTTTTTTATTTCTCAAGAGTTTATTATTTTGAAATGCCACACCTGTTATTAATATCCTTTTGGTTTGTGTCCATTGTTTCAGAATAATCAATTGAATACATGGTTTAACTTAAACTTGGAAAAAGGTTTATTGGGCTAGTTTATGACTTTGGATCAAGTTAAGATATTGGATTTCTGAATTGCTGTTATTCATCTGATTGTACTGTTTTATAATAATGCATCAGCTACTGTAGCGGGTTCCTAAGGGGGAAGGAGAGTGGACACGAGAAAGTGAGTTCAACCCGGAGGGTGAGTTTATTTACATGTTATGAGATGCACAGAGAGTAGAGCAGTAGACACTTGACGGTTGTCTTCAGTCCGTTCCTCTGTGCTTCTCAAGTGCTCCCCCAAAAGTGAGTCTTTGTGGTCACGGCGTGAAGGTGAAAATCCACTGAACAATATGGGAGTTTAGGAGGTGTAGAGAGTCTGTCCCACGGTTCTCCCGTTAATCACTCTGTGAGGGAGAAGAGAGAAAACAAAAAAAAATTAAAAACACCCAAACACCATAAACGTTAGTCTTCTGTTTAGAGAATCTTCTCTACCTCTTTTGTTTCAACCAGGGTATATATCCCTGTCTAGATGATTGTCTGAACTCCATCAGCTGGGCTTCATGATTGCTTCCCAGCTGGTGTGTGTTGCCAGGGCGACGCTTGAGCTGCTGGTGACTCGCCACATTGCCTTGGCCATCCACTGAAGGTGGGCGTGGTCGGTCACCAGAGTGAAGGATCTCCCCAAGAGGTAATAGCGCAATTCGAGGACTGCCCACTTTATGGCGAGGGCTTCCTTCTCGACTGCGGCATACAGGGTTTCTGGTGAATGAAGAGAGTGGGATGAAGAGAGTGCCGTCTTGAGACGCTGGAATGCCTCTTCAGCCGCAGGGTTCCACTGTATTTTGTCTGGTTGGCCCTTCTTGGTCAGGTCTGTAAGGGGACAAGCCAGGGAGGAGAAGGACTGAATGAAACAACGATAGCCCGCTAAGCCCAGGAAAGCCCGTACCTGTTTCTTTGTAGTTGGCCGGGGACAGTCCCGTATTGCTGCCACCTTTTCATTTTGGGGAAGGATAAGGCCGCGGCCTATGCGGTAGCCCAAGTAGCGTGCTTCGTCCAGTCCCAGATGGCATTTGTGGGGATTAGCAGTTAGTCCAGCCTGTCGTAATGCAGACAATACTTCCCGTAACCTGGTTAAGTGGTCCTCCCAACTCTCAGAGTGGACCACCACATCAAGATAGGCAGCGGCATACTGCTGGTGGGGCCACAGGACAATATCCATGAGCCTTTGGAAAGCGGCTGGAGCCCCATGAAGGCCAAAAAGGACCCGGTACTGCCAGTGGCCTGAGGGTGTACTAAAAGCCGTTTTCTGCTTGTCCCGGGGGCTCAAGGGCACTTGCCAATAGCCCTTGGTAAGATCTAGCGTGGAGATGTAACGTGCCCTACCGAGTCGTTCGATGAGTTCATCCACTCTGGGCATGGGGTAACTGTCAAATTGCGAGACTTCATTTAGCTTTCTGAAGTCGTTACAAAAACGGAAAGTGCCATCAGGTTTAGGGACCATGACTATTGGACTGGACCAAGGGCTATTGGACGGCTCAATCACCTGCAGTTGGATCATTTTCTTCACCTCCTCCTCAATGGCCTGCCGGCGAGATTCCGGGACTCTGACTCCGCTGCCGAATGAGGACCTGGGGAGGGGTCCGTATTTGATGAGCGAGGACAGTGGTGCGTCCAGGAAGTTCCGAGAAGACGTCCTTAAAGCTGTGGACCAGGGAATTCAGCTCCTTACGCTGGGGTCCCGTGAGATGAACCCCAAAATCTACTATGGGGTCAATGATGTCAGCTACCAGGACAGTGGGCGGAGCTTCCCCCACCCAACGCTTTAAGAGGTTGATGTGGTATATTTGTTCTTTCTTTCGCCTTCCGGGTTGGCGCAGCCGATAATTTACGGGTCCCACCCATTCGCCAGAGTACGGGCCCTGCCAGGAAGCCAAGAACTTGCAGGCGGAGTTGGTGACCAGGACGAGAACTTTGTCACCGGGCTGAAACTCACGTGGCTGTGCAGGCCGGTCATACAGACGTTGTTGGGCATGCTGGGATTCGATGAGATGTTTAACCAGGGGCATCACCCTCTCATTGCGGTCTCTCATGCTGTGTACATGTTCAATGAGGGAACGGTGAGGGGACGGCTGTTGTTCCCACGCTTCCTTGGCTACATCTAAGAGTCCCCGGGGCTGACGGCCGAATAAAAGTTCAAAGGGGGTGAAGCCTGTAGAGGCTGGAGGGACCTCCCGGACCCCGAACAGCACATACGGCAGCATCTTGTCCCAGTCACGCCCATCCTCGGCGACAACCCTCTTCAACATCTGCTTCAAAGTTGTTAAAACATTCAACTAGTCCATCAGTCTGAGGGTGGTACACAGAGGTTCGAAGATGTTTTACCTTTAACAGACGGCATAGATCAGCCAAGATCCGGGAAACGAAAGGGGTGCCTTGGTCGGTGAGTATCTCCACAGGAATTCCCACCCGGCTACAGAGTAGAAACAGTTCCTGAGCTATGGCTGCTGAGGTTGCTCGCCGAAGGGGGATGGCCTCAGGATAGCGGGTGGCATAGTCCACGATGACTAGGATATGTTCGTGTCCCCGAGCAGATTTAGGCAGCGGCCCTACCAAATCCAAGCCAATATGGGTGAACGGCACCTCAATGACTGGCAGCGGTATCGGGGGGCAGGAGCTGGTTTCTTTGGGGCGGTTCTTTGACAGACCTCGCAGGCTTGGCAAAAGTGGCAAACATCCATATTCATCCCTGGCCAGTGGAATCGGTCTCTGAGCCGTTGGAGGGTATTTTCTGAGGCTAGATGTCCAGCCATGGGATGGGAGTGGGCCAGTGTCATCACCAGGTCTGTCTTTTCTTTTGGTAAGACCAGCAATTCCTTTTCACACAGTACAACAAGCCATTTGATTAAAAAGTATGGGGGAGGATGAGGAGGTAGGCGTTCATCCCCCTCTACTACTCTGACCTGGTTCCAACAGTGTTTTAGGCGATCATCCTCTCGTTGCTCCCTACCTAGGGTTCCTCCTGAAAAAACCTGCTGGAAGAGATCAGAGTAGACATCCAGATTAGTACTGGCTGACTCACCCACTCTTTCGCTCTCGGAGGCCAGGTAAGCCTGACGACTGCATCTTCCCCTCGGCTCAGCATGGTTTTTCTGGCGCTTGGGCTGTTCTGCTCGGCGGAGGAGTTGGTCCAACCCAGGCCAGTCTCTCCCTAACAGCAAGGGCACTGGGAGATCGGGGAGAACACCCACTTCCACTGACCAGGTACCTGGAGCGGCAGAAATTGTTACTGTTTGAGCCGGGACATACCTGGTGTCCCCATGGACACAGATGATGGGGAGACGAGATCTGCCAAACTTGGTTGTTCCCAGGAGCTGAGGGCAAACTAAACTGACACTGCTTCCCGTGTCCAAGACTGCTCGGACTCGTCGACCATTGATTCGTACTTGTTCTGGAGCGTCGTCTGGTACCATCTGATGGACGACGCAGCCCGCCAACCAAGTTCGTCCCCCTGGAGGGACAGGATCTGTAGGCATTGGTTCATCTTGGGGTGTGCCTCGGGCAGCCGCCAGGCTTACCGGCTTGTGGGTGCCACGCATCCCTTGTCGCTCCCTGGTTGTGCCCCTCCGGGTGAACGGGACAGCTCTTTCCCCTACATCTCTTGCAAGTGATGCTTCTGAAAGTTCTGCTGCCTCCACGAGTTCACTCAACGTGGTGGGATTGGTGAGTCCCACGGCTCGGCCAAAAGTCCACTCATGCACTTTCTGTGCCGCACACACTGAAGACAGCCCCACACAGCCAAGAATTTCCTTCTTAAGCACAGCATAATTATTTGCTTGGTCTACTGGGAGGGAAAAATAGATCCGCTGCGGCTCTCCCACGAGCAGTGGGGCAAGAAGTGGCGCCCACTCGGATTGATCCCAATTCTCTCGGGTAGCTATTACCTCAAACGTATGGAGAAACTCCTCAACGTCATCTTGAGCTGTCATCTTAGGGAGGCTTTGCCTAGCTGTTGTACATTTGTCAAGGCGGGTGGTGGAAGCAGTGGTCTCTGTTCGTAAGCGCAATAGCTCTTCAGCGATGTGTGTCTGACTTGCCACCAGCCTTTCGGACAACTGCTGCTGTCGGACTGATACCTCTGCAAGGTGACAGATGATATCTCCCACGCTGGGGGAAAGAGCTGCCTCGGGGGAGGTTTCATGTCGCTCATCTCCTGCCCGCATTCTCCACCAATGTAGTGGGTTCCTAAGGGGGAAGAAGGAGAGTGGACACGAGAAAGTGAGTTCAACCCAGAGGGTGAGTTTATTTATATGTTATGAGATGCACAGAGAGTAGAGCAGTAGACACTTGATGGTTGTCTTCAGTCCGTTCCTCTGTGCTTCTCAAGTGCTCCCCCAAAAGTGAGTCTTCGTGGTCTCAAGGCGTGAAGGTGAAAATCCACTGAACAATATGGGAGTTTAGGAGGTGTAGAGAGTCTGTCCCACGGTTCTCCCGTTAATCACTCTCTGTGAGGGACACTCAAACAACACCATAAACGTTAGTCTTCTGTTTAGAGAATCTTCTCTACCTCTTTTGTTTCAACCAGGGTATATATCCCTGTCTAGATGATTGTCTGAACTCCATCAGCTGGGCTTCATGATTGCTTCCTAGCTGGTGTGTGTGTGTGTTGCCAGGGCGACGCTTGACGAGCTGCTGGTGACTCGCCACACTACATTTTTGAAAGAGTGTTCAAAGACTTCACTTGACTACTTCTCGTATTGTTTCATATAGAAGTCAGTGACTGGTATGTGTACCATCCAGTTCCCTTCTGCGGGTCAGTTAATCCTGAGATTAATCCTGAGTGTCATATTTATCCTGAGGAAATGTTCCAGACATTACGCATTGATGGCATGAACAGTATTGCCAGAGGCCAAAAAATTCCCATTTTCTCTGCGGCCAGTCAACCCCACAATGAGGTGAGGCCGCTGTCAGTTAATCTTTCAGGTGATTCTTGAAAGAAATTAATACTTTTAAGCAAGGATGCATTAAATATATCAAAGTGATACATTTTTGGTTTTGGTTTCAAAGTAATGCTCTTTTGAACTTTCTAATCCTAAAAAATGTATCTGGGATTTCACAAAATATTAAACAGCATTACTCTTTTTCACTGTTTTTAACCATAAAAACATTGTACATTTGATCATATTTTCTCTTAAACACTGCACTCTTTAGTTTCACAGACAGAGCTTAGATTAAGGCAGTGTTAGTTTAGGGCATTTAAGTAGCTTTTATAAATGTGCCTTTGAAAAAAGAAAAAAAAAACAATTGTTTTGTCTAGCGACAAAACAATGGCACTGGCATATTTTAAGATATGTTAGTTGAAGTTGATTTCATTTTAAACAGCTCAAACATGCATTTTAGTCTGGGACTAGGCTTGAGCCATGTTTGTGAAACTGGGGATAATGTAGTTACCTAACAATTTATGCTTGATCCTTTTTTTCCTCACTCACATGACATTGTTTACAAGCTGTTTTACTGATGTCTTTCCATGGTTGAAACTGATTGAGCGATTCCATGTGACATAATACGGATTTCGGTAAGTTGTACTCTTATCTTTTAACACTTTCAGATGCTCATTCATGTTTATTTCATGCTGTAACTGGTATTAAAGGGTTAGTTCACCCAAAAATGAAAATTATCCCATGATTTACTCACCCTAAACTCATCCTATGTGTATATGACATTTTTCTTTCAAACGAATAAAATCAGAGTTATTATTAAAAATGTCCTGGCTCTTCCAAGCTTTATAATGGCAGTGACTGTTGGGTTATTTTTGAAGTCCATAAAAGTGCATCTGTCCATAATAAAACTATTCCTCACGGCTCCGGAGGGGTTAATAAAGGCCTTCTGAAGTGAAGCGAAGCGAAGTGAAGCGTTTGTAAATCACCTTCCATATTCAACTTATGGACAAAGTGTAGTGCCTACGCCTCTTGCAGTTCAAGATTCAAGATTCAAGATTCAAGAGTTTTATTTGTCACATACACAGTTATATACAGAATATACAACCGGCAGTGAAATGTAAACAGGTCCGCTCCATGGACAGTGCAAATTCACAGTTAAAAACACAAGGAAGAAATTATAATAGAAATAGGATATATAAAAAAAAAAGTACTATCTATATATATATATGTCTATATCTGTAGAATTATAAATAATCAAGTCAAGAGAAAAAAAAGGTAACAAATAAGGATAAAGTGGAATAAAATAATTGAAGTAGACTTTTGCAGTGAGTAAACTGTAGACTTATAAATATGTGGTTAACAAATGTATAAGAGTATAATGTGCAAACAGGTTTATGACAGGTTGTTACACAGTAACAACGAGAACAGAAAGTGCAGTGCAATGTCAGTGTATCGATGTTTATCCTGACGTGAAGTCACGTGATGTTAAGTTCAGGAGTCTGATGGCCTGGGGAAGAAGCTCCTCCTGAGTCTCTCAGTTTTGGCCATCAGGCTTCGGAAGCGCTACCAGATGGTAGCAGCGTGAAGTGAGGGTTTGCAGGGTGATTAGAGTCCTTGATGATCTTGGTAGCTCTACCTTTGCAGCGTTTGGTGTAGACGTCCTGCAGAGACGGAGAGCTGACCCTGAGATACGCCGGATAAGCGCACTACTCTTTGCAGGGCTTTGCGGTCATGACTGGTGCTGTTCCCATACCACGCTGTGATGCACTGAGTTAAAACACTTTCTATCGCCCCTAAATAGAAAGTTTTCAGGATAGCTGGTGAAACCCTGAATTTCCTCAGCTGGCGCAGGTGGTACAGTCTTTGCCTGGCTTTTTCACCTGTGTCTGAATGTGAGCAGTCCAGGTCAGGTCCTCGGAGATGTTTACTCCCAGGTACTTGAAGCTGCTCACTCTCTCTACTGGTGACCCGCTGATCATGAGGGGGAGTATGTCCGTTGCTGTCTCTTCCTGAAGTCCACAATCATTTCTTTGGTCTTGCCAACATTCAGAGAGAGACAGTTGTCCTGGCACCATGATGTTAGATGCTCCACCTCGTCCAAGTATGCCGTCTCGTTGTTGTTGGAAATGAGGCCCAGGACAACAGTATCATCAGCAAATTTGATGATAGAGGTGGAGCTGTGTGTGGACAAACAGTCATGCGTGTAGAGAGAGTAGAGCAGGGGCTCAGGACACAGCCCTGTGGAGCTCCCACACTCAGGGTGATGGAGGAGGAGGTGGACTGGCCTATTCTCACCACCTGAGGCCTGCCAGTGAGGAAGTCCTCAATCCAGTGGCAGAGAGAAGGATTCAGGCCGAGATCCAGGAGTTTGGAGGTTAGCTTGGTGGGAACTATGGTGTTAAAGGCTGAGCTATAGTCAATAAATAGCAGTCTTACGTAGTTCCCACTTTTGCTGTCGATGTGAGTGAGGGAGGAGTGGAGGACATGAGAGATGGCATCTTCAGTCGATCTATTGGGACGATAGGCAAACTGAAGAGGGTCCAAAGTGTCAGGAATGAAGGCGCAAATGGTGTTTTTAATGAGTCTCTCAAAGACCTTCATGACTATAGACGTGAGAGCCACTGGACGATAGTCATTTAGGCAAGAGGGTTTACTGTTCTTAGGGACAGGGATGATGGTGGATTTTGAAGGAGAGGTGGGGACCACAGATGTAGCGAGGACTCATTAAAGATAGATGTAAACAACCCGGTGAGCTGATCAGCACAGGACCGCAGAACACGACCTGAAATACCATCCGCCCGGCAGCTTTCCTAACGCCCACACGCTTTGAGTGCTCTCCGAACTTCATCCTCCGAGACAGAGATCACGTGATTGATGCTGCTCTGAGTAATTTCCTCTAACGCGCCACTTGGCGGAGTCGCGTTGCCGCGGTTACAGTCAAAGCGAGCATAGAAAGAGAGTTTTAACTCGTTCACGAGCAACGGATCAACGCTTGCCTCTGCAGAGGATTTAGATCCAAAGGAGCAGATGGACCTCAGACCTTGCCACATGCGCCGCGAGTCGTTGAGTTGGAAATGAGACTCCACTCGGTCTTTATAACGGAGTTTTGCGGCTTTAACTGCTCGTCTGAGAGCATAGCAGGACGATCTGTATTCATTCATATTCCCTGAATGGAGACCGGCGTTGTAAGCAGCAGTGCGTGCGTTCACTGCCGCGCGGATTGAATTGTCCACCCACGGTTTCTGATTTGAGAAGGACGTTATTGTTATTGTTTGCGTGGCTTGCTCTGTAAGCGTGTTGATGAAGCAAAGCGCCACGTCTGTGAACTCGCTTACGTCAGCTGAACTCGCTCGGAACATGTCCCAATCCACATCGCCCAGAGCTGCCTGTAGCGCGGTCTCTGAGTGGGGTGACCAACGCTTAACTTCCCGCCTCACCGGGGGTTCCTGGAGGAGCTTTTGTTTGTATTCGGGAGTGAGGAAAATGGCGGCATGATCCGATTTGCCAAACGCTTTATAGGCGTTCTTAAACGGAGAGTAGCAGTGATCCAGTGTGTTTGCTCCTCGTGTGGGGCAGGAGACGTGCTGATGAAAGTTTGGCAGGACTTTCTTTAGGTTTGCTTTGTTAAAATCGCCCGCGACAATGAATGCCGCGTCGGGATGTTGGTTTATGACGCCGCTGGCAACATCATGAAGGCCAGATAAAGCCAGCGCTGTGTCTGCCTGCGGTGGGATGTAAACGGCGGTTGCGACAACCGCAGAAAACTCCCTAGGCAGATAGAATGGGCGGCAAATGATTGTTAAATGTTCCAGATGAGGTGAGCAGGACCGCGAGAGAATGGTGATGTTCCTGGGATCGCACCATTTCTTGTTGATCATGAAACACACTCCACCGCCTTTGGATTTACCGGCCTCGGCTGTTCTGTCCATCCGAAAAACAGAGAAGTTCTCCGACGGCGTCACAGCTGTGTCCGGGACCGCGGGCGTGAGCCATGTTCGGACAAACAGTAGATATTACAGTCTCTCATGTCCCGTTGAAAACTTATCCTGGCTCTAAGATGCGTCCATCTTATTATCCAAGGATTGAACATTTGCTAGAAGAATGCTCGAGAGGAGGTCTGAATGCCCTTTTCCTCAGTCTGTTACGGATACCAGCACGTTTCCCACGGTGTTTCTTTGTTCTACGCCGCTGGCTCTGGCCATTGTTCAACTCAGCGTTGCGAAGAATCTCAGATGGCCACAGAGGATCGGCGAAAGTGTCCTGAAACAGTCCAGTGTAGAGGTAACCAATGTCCAAAAGAGTTTTGCTGTCGTAGTAGATCAATGCAGATGATAAGTTTGTAAAAACTGAGAGTAAAAGAAAGTAAAATAGTAAATAAAAGCACAGTCTTCGCGGAGCGACCTGAACGGCGACCAAACACAGCGGCGCCATTTTGTATTCAAACCGCTTATGCTACATCTGACGAGCATAAGCCCAATTTATACTTCTGTGTCAAGTTTACGTCGTAGGCTGTGTGTTGCACACCTAGACTATGACGTACCATGACGTGCACCTCTCCAAAATTGTAACAACGCGACCGCAAGCACTGTGATTGGTCTGCCAGATTCCCTCAGGGGTATCATGCTCCCTCTGCATGTGTAACTGCACGTCGCCACGGACAACAACGCAGAAGTATAAATGAAAATTGATGCGTATCCAACGATGTAGAGGCTACGGTGCAGGTCCGACGCAGAAGTATAAATCAGCCTATTAACTTGTGTGCAATGTCATCAGACGTAGCGTAAGCATTTTGAACTGCGAGAGGCACTAGGGGAGAGCGGGGCACAAAACGCTTTTTGACTTTCTCAGTTTGTGTAAATCCACTTGAGGTTCAGAGTATTTATTTTTTCCCACATTAATTTCACACATCTAGTACAATTATGTGGTTTTGTTTAATTAATACAGTGTATACATTTTTCTTGATTTACCCCAAAAGAATGGAAGTGAAATGTGACAACATGCCCCATAGGTGGGGTACATTGTAACATGACCAAATGACAACTTAAAATGTTACCTGATATACAGCTATACAGCATAGTTCAAAACATAATAATAATGAATGATTTCTGAACATTGACTCTCGTAGTTCTAATAGGGGCTCATTGTAACACAGTGTTACAACACACCCCATCTGTTATTTAAACCGCAGCTCGTGCCTTCAGCTGATTAGATCAGCTTTAAAGAACGATCTCAACTGTTAAATAACAGACATAAGATTAAAATAATATCAGATTTGTCTTAATTTAGATAAACACAAAAAACAGAGATGAAAGATAACCTCAATAAATTTGGTTAAATAAATGTTCAGTGATATCTTCCAAAGATTTTCTTAATTTTGCCATAATTTTTCTCTAAATAATGTTAATTTGGCAACTAGTAAATACACAACATTTCGTCATCTTGGCATGTATGGAAATTTTTAAACCATGCGTGTCACAACTAACCCCGCATTTGGTTGTGCCCCACACACCCCTACACTTTTTCCGTAAATTGAATTCGGAAGGCGATTCGCGGAAGCTAGATAATTTACTTTATAAAGCTTTAAATATGGACATTTTTCTTACACAAACGCATCGCTTCACTTCAGAAGGCCTTTATTAACCCCCGAGCCGTGTGGAGCAGTTATATGATGTATAGATGCACTTTTATGGACTTCAAAAATTACCCAACGAGTCACTGCCATTCTAATCCTGAAAAAAAAAAAAGTACACAACTGTTCTGAAATGTTTTCAACATTGATAATAATAATAAATGTTTCTTGAGCAGCGAATCATCATATCAGAATGATTTCTGAAGGATCACGTGACTCTAAAGACTGGAGTAATGATGCTGAAAATCCAGCTTTGAATCACAGAAATAAACTGCATTTTAAAATAGATTCAAATAGAAAAAGTTACTTTAAATGATAATAATATTTCACAATAATACTGTTTTGCTTTTACTTCTTTCAAAACCATTAACAAAGCTTAATGATTGCAAACTTTTGACTGGTAGTGTATATATATCTTAGAAATGTTAAAAATGCTTTACTTAAATGATTAACAGAATATAAATTGAACACAAAGCTTAAAACACTAAAAATGAAAACTTAGATTGGGCATTTGACCATTTATTTATTTGACATAAAATAATTTTTTTACTGAAGCATTTCAGAATGAACCCTTTTTTCTTAGGACATATTACATATTGCACAGTTATTCACTGGATTGCATGAATGAAATCAAGCAAATTCAGATTAATCAAACTCAAAAACAAAACCAAAAATTATTTATTTAATTTTAATAAAATGTACTTTTCCCTTAAGTGGCAAAGGCAAAGTGCTTTTCTCTAAAACAAATTACAAAGTCAAACCAAAGAGAATAAACTGAACATAAATTATTGCACAAAAAGGTATATGATGACAAATTAAATCTAAAATAAATCAAATCTCCATAAACATGCAATAAATTCGAGACTCCTTTTGTGTAGACACTCATTAAGAAAAATTGTGATATCGTCCTTAATTTGGAAGCGAAACACTAAAGGCTCTTTGGCCAGTTGTCTGTCATCATTCGTTTCAGCCTGTGAAAGTTGAAGAAAAGCTTTATCCTGGTATTTCTCTTTCAGTTTTAGAAAGCACGGCTCTTCCACTAAACCAAGACTTGTCCCGCAGCCATTCAACTGCAGTGCAGAGGTCTTCTGTTATCCGTGGCTCCTTCATGAAAGAAGGTACAAACAAATAGGCTAAAATGTTGGAAGTGTCTTTAACAATACCTTGTGTTGCAGTCAAGGTGTAGCATCAGTAGCGGCTCCTGATCATAAATTTAAGTAGGACAGATTCTGGGTCTTAGTTATGATAACCATTTTGTAAGCTTTATATTCTAATCGCTGAACACATCAGACACACTTTTGGCAGAATTCTAATGTCCTTGCGTTATTCAGCCAGAGGGTGGCGCTCTAATGATGACTGGCAGACTTTGGTACAGGACAAACACATAGGGCCCTATTTTAACAATCTAAGCGCATGGTCTAAAGTGCACGGCGCAAGTGTACTTAGTGTGTGTCCGAATTTGCTTTTGCTAGTTTAACAATGAGAAAAATGGTCAGCGTGCCAGACGCATGGTCTAAAAGGGTTGTACTTAGTCTCTTAATAAGTCATGGGTATGTTTTGGACGTAACGTGCAATAAACCAATCAGAGTCTCATCTCCAATTCCCTTTAAAAGCCAGTTGCGCTCGCGCCATGGCAGAGCGGAAAAACTGAACGCTTCTCTATAGCAAGGAAATAGATCTGCTCATATGCAAGGTTAAAGTGCACGAGCAGACTATCCACGGGACAAGCCGGATTCCACCAAAGCTCCCTGAGCATATGAAATGTAGACATTTTTATATTTATGTACACAATAATAATCTATTTCATTTTAATCCTTTAATTTTTCATATTTAAAAATGTTTGTGTGCTGCTGCGAGTCCCTGTGTGTGTAATAATCAGAGTGTATGCGCGTTGTGCACCCACCTATAGGCACATATTACTAACGCCCTTTAAATAACACAAAAAAATGCTGCACTATTGACTTTAGACCAGGTTTCAGTTGGTCAATGGTCGAAATTCAGTTCCTCAAAATAGCGATGCACCAACAATACGCCTGAACACACCTCATTTTCAGACCAGCACAAATTAGGTAAACAACGCCTTAATGTATTTATTGCATCCGAATGTTGTTTTAGAATGTTGCAAGTTAGGAAATTCCAGTGAGGAAAACAAAGTCATGTCTATTCTCAGAACAAACATAAAATAAACACAACAGAACACTGTGCATTCTACACTCACCTAAAGGATTATTAGGAACACCATACTAATACTGTGTCTGACCCCCTTTCGCCTTCAGAACTGCCTTAATTCTACGTGGCATTGATTCAACAAGGTGCTGAAAGCATTCTTTAGAAATGTTGGCCCATATTGATAGGATAGCATCTTGCAGTTGATGGAGATTTGTGGCATGCACATCCAGGGCACAAAGCTCCCATTCCACCACATCCCAAAGATGCTCTATTGGGTTGAGATCTGGTGACTTGTGGGGACCATTTTAGCACAGTGAACTCATTTTCATGTTCAAGAAACCAATTTGAAATGATTCAAGCTTTGTGACATGGTGCATTATCCTGCTGGAAGTAGCCATCAGAAAATGGTACATGGTGGTCATAAAGGGATGGACATGGTCAGAAACAATGCTCAGGTAGGCCGTGGCATTTAAACGATGCCCAATTGGTTAATTTGTAGTGGAGATGAGTGGTACCCGGTGGGGTCTTCTGCTGTTGTAGCCCATCCACCTCAAGGTTGTGCGTGTTGTGGCTTCACAAATGCTTTGCTGCATACCTCGTTTGTAACGAGTGGTTATTTCAGTCAAAGTTGCTCTTCTATCAGCTTGAATCAGTCGGCCCATTCTCCTCTGACCTCTAGCATCAACAAGGCATTTTCGCCCACAGGACTGCCGCATACTGGATGTTTTTCCCTTTTCACACCATTCTTTGTAAACCCTAGAAATGGTTGTGCGTGAAAATCCCAGTAACTGAGCAGATTGTGAAATACTCAGACCGGCCCGTTTGGCAGCAATAACCATGCCACGCTCAAAATTGCTTAAATCACCTTTCTTTCCCATTCTGACATTCAGTTCGGAGTTCAGGAGATTGTCTTGACCAGGACCACACCCCTAAATGCATTGAAGCAACTGCCATGTGATTGGTTGATTAGATAATTGCATTAATGAGAAATTAAACAGGTGTTCCTAATAATCCTTTAGGTGAGTGTATATAAATAGTAAATTCATAGCAAATAGCAAATCTACGAACATATCTATAATTGGCAATACATATGACTTTTCTGGTTGTGTTTGATGTTTGATGTGTTTATTGGGATGCAGTCAAACACGTGAAATATTATAATTTATTATAATATTATATTATAATTGTTTGTATTTTGTTAGCTTAAGCAAACTGTGTTTGTCTTGTAACTCTGATGAAGATGAGATGACATTTTATGACCAAATAATGCAGAAAATTCCAAAGGGATTGCTATTAAATACTATTTCTTGCCACTACTTAAGAAATAACTCAAAACCTTCATACCTCCATGGACAACTGCCTTTTTTTGTGAATTTGAAGGTGTGCCTTCAACTTGTGCCATCTGGTTACTTTGAAAACACTGGGCTGTGGAAATTGTTGCAGCATGTTTTGCATAGCTGCAAATTAAGTAAAGTTGAGCCTCTCCGAATCATTATATTCCTCTAAATGAAAAACAGCACAAACACCAAAGTAAAAATCACAAACCATGACAATATCAACAGATGCGATAAAGAGGCTTAATTGTAAATGACTGCATGGTCTGTATAAATTAAGTGTTAATCTGAAAACAATGGATTAAATTTCCTCACCATCACATATCCATAATCTTTTAATGTTAAGTGTGATAACATGCTCTTGATTTGTATTAGAATTATTTGTAAATATCTTAAGTTATTAAAAATATTTTATTTGTCATCCTTTATATTTTTATTATCTCAAGTTGTTAAAATTTCCCATATTTTTTAATCATAAACTTTGTTTAATTGTATTGTATTTATAATATTTAATTTTGTCATTATTTATTTATATATATATATATATATATATATATATATATACACACATATTTATATTTAGTAATTTAGCAGACGCTTTTATCCAAAGCGACTTACAAATGAGAGCAATAGAAGCAACTAAAAACAGTCAAGGGCAACAATATGCAAGTGCTATAACAAGTCTCAGTTAATCTAGCACAGAACACATAGGACAAAACTTTTTTTTTTTTTTTTTTTTAAATAGACAAACAGAAAACGAATAGAGTGATAAGTGCTATTCTTTATTGGTCAGGTGCTGCTGGAAAAGATGTGTCTTAAGATATTTTTTGCAAATGGCTACCGACTCGGCTGCTCGAATTGAGACAGGCAGGTCATTCCACCAGGTAGGAACGGTCCAGGAAAAGGTCCTTGTGAGGGATTTCATGCCTCTTTGGGATGGACAAGGCGCCATTCACTTGCAGAACGCAAGCTTCTGGAGGGTGTGTAAGTCTGAACAAGCGAGTTTAGGTATGTTGGTGCAGAGCCAGTGGTTGCCTTGTAGGCGAGCACCAGTGCCTTGAATTTGATTCGAGCGGCTATTGGTAGCCAGTGCAGTCTGATGAAGAGAGGCGTGACGTGTGCTCTCTTCGACTCATTAAAGACCACTCTCGCCGCTGCATTCTGGATCAGTTGCAAGGGTTTGATAGTGCATGCTGGAAGGCCCGCTAGAAGAGCATTACAGTAGTCCAGTCTGGCGAGAACAAGAGCTTGTACCAGGAGTTGTGTGCTCACAGATCCCAGTGATGACATGTAGATGGAGAAGATAAGTGGTCCAAACACTGAGCCCTGGGTAACTCCAGTAGCTAGACTTCACCTCTCCATGACACCCTGAAGGACCTACCTGAGAGATAAGACTCAATCCACTGGAGAGCAGTTCCTGAGATGCCCATCTTCACAAGAGTTGACAGGAGGATCTGGTGGTTAACTGTGTCAAAAGCTGCAGACAAATCCAGTAGGATGAGTACTGTGGATTTGGAAGCTGCCCTTGCCTGTCTCAGTGCTTCAGTAACCGAGAGCAGGGCAGTCTCAGTCAAGTGGCCGTTTTTGAAGTCGGATTGGTTGTTGTCCAGGAGGTTGTTCTGTTCAAGAAACATAGAGAGTTGGTTGAATACAACTCGCTTGAGTGTTTTTGCAATGAAAGCAAGTAGTTTTCTATAAGTGCTGGATTCAGTGGGGTTACCCGAGCCTACATAAATGCTGTGGGAAAGGTCCTGGTGTGAAGAGAGGTATTGACAATGTGAGTAAATGCAGGAATAATTGAAGAAGAAATTGCCTGAAGCAGGTGAGTGGGGATAGGATCAAGCCGACAGGTAGTGGGGTGGTTGGAAAGGATGAGTTGGGAGATTTCTGCTTCAGAGAGCATAGAGAACGAGGGGAGCATGTGTGTGTTGGTTTTTGAGGTGTGTGTGTCAGTTTGTAGTGTGGAGAATTGGCTGCTGATGGATGAAGTTTTGTTTGTGAAGAATGATGCAAAGTCATCCGCTGTAAAAGTTGACGACGGAGTGGGGGGAGGAGGACAAAGAACAGAGGAGAATGTTTTGAAAAGTGTGCGAGAGTCAGAGCAGTTGTTGATTTTGTTGTGATAGTATGTAGTTTTGGCAGTGGAGACATTTGCAGAGAAAGAAGTGAGAAGAGACTGATAAAAGATAAAGTCAGTAGAGTTCTTCGATTTGCACCAGTAATCATCCAGTGCAATGTTCAAGGAGAACATCAGACAGCCAGGGGACAGAAGGGGAGGTGCGGGCTGGTCTGGATGAAAGGGGGCGAAAGCTGTCTAAGCAAGATGTTAGAGTGGAGAAAAGAGTGTCAGTAGCATGGAGCATGGAGTAGAATGGAGTAACTCCATTAGGCTTTCCTGTAGCTCAAACAATAAGAGCGTGGCGCTAGCAACGCCATGGTCATGGGTTCGATTCCCAGGGAAAGCAAAATCTGACAAAATGTAAAAATGTGTACCTTGAATGCAATGTAAGTTGCTTTGGATAAAAGCGTCTGCCAAATGCATAAATGTAATGTAAATGTAACTAAAGTGTTGTCCGTGGAGCAGTAGCGTGTGTAGATAAGGTTACCTTATGGTGTCCAAATGGTTACCTGATTTGTGAGTAGAAGTAGTAGACACTCGCTTAAGGTCAAATGACGTGAGTAGAGAGGTGAAATCTGCAGCCTGGTGTTTCTCAAGGTGGATGTTGAAGTCACCAAATAGTACCATCTTCAGGAAAGTTGGAGAGTAACATATCCAACTCCTCCAGGAAGTTACCCAGTTGACCTGGTGGGCGATAAACAACTACAACATGGATTTTAGCAGGGTGAGTGATAGTGATTTAGTGTGATTTAAATGAACTGTTGCCAGATAGAGATGTTATGGGCTCAAATTTCCAATCATTTGAGATGAGCAAACCAGTACCTCCACTCCTTCCAATCAGATGAGGGGTGTGAGAAAAAGTGAAATTATTTGAGAGGGCCGCAGGAGTGGCTGTGTCCTCTGATTTGAACCAGGTCTCAGTTAGGGCCATGAGACTGAGATTTGAATGAGCAGAGATAGATGAAATAAAGTCGGCCAGCAGACTGGCAATTGGAATGGACAGTAAAGTGGAAGAGGAAATCGGTACCATAAACAGATTATTAGGATTACGGCGTCTTGAATACACAGAGAGTGATTTACGGGTGGTAGTATATAATTATATTGGCTCATTTTGGATTTCCTGAGAGCTACACATTCCAAAAAAGTTGGGACAGGTAGCAATAAGAGGCCAGAAAAGTTAAATGTACAGCTGGAGGACCAATAGAGGACCCAACGAGAAACAAGGGACTGCTGCATTATTTGCCTCACAGAAACCTGGATGTCTGCAGTGGTTCCAGACTCAGCCATCGAGCTCACAGGGTTCTCCGTGCACCGTTCAGACAGAACGAAAGAGCTCACAGGGAAAACCAGAGGTGGGGGTGTTTGTCTATTTGTCAACCACTCGTGGTGTGACGAAAGGAACCTACACTCCATTAAATCCTTCTGCTCCCCTGATCTGGAATTTCACATGCTTCTGTGCCGACCATTCTGGCTACTGAGGGAATTTACAGCGGTCATAATCACAGCTGTTTATATTCCTCCTCAAGCCAACACAGAACAAGCACTCAAGGAACTGTATGGGAATATAAGTGAGCAGGAAACCGCGTACCCAGAAGCAGCGTTTGTTGTTACGGGGGACTTTAACAAAGCCAACTTCAGAACAATAGCCCCAAAATACTTTCAGCACATCACCATCAACACGCGTGGTGATCGTGTACTGGACCACTGTTACTCTCCTTTTCGGGACGCATACAAATCTCTCCCGCACCCACCTTTCGACGCTACACTACAGGACCATTTTGATCACGTGGACTGGGACATGTTCCGGGCAGCTTCTGATGACGACATAGAGGTGTACTCAGAGACTGTAACGTGTTTCATCAGGAAGTGTGTAGAAGACGTTGTGCCGACTAAAACAATCCGTATCTACCCCAACCAAAAACCGTGGATAAATAGCGATGTCCGAGCAGCCTTGTCAGCACGAACATCCGCTTTTAAATCCGGTAATGCTGATGATCGTAAACAAACCAGTTACGATCTCAGAAAATCCATCAAAGCCGCAAAAAGACAATATAAAAACAAAGTTGAAGATCAATTCAACATCAACGATGCAAGAAGTATGTGGCAGGGAATCAATAACATCACAGACTTTAAAGGGAATAAACCAGCTACGGTGAACATTGCCGCCTCTCTACCGGATGAGCTGAATAACTTTTATGCTCGTTTCGAGGCTCACAACACCGCCCACACAGAGCGCGCTCCCGCAGCTGCTGCAGGAGACGTGAGTGCACTCACCATCTCCGTCGCGGATGTAACCCGATCCTTCCGACGGGTAAATATCCGGAAGGCTGCGGGTCCTGATGGCATCCCCGGCCGCGTGCTCCGAGCATGCGCATTACAACTAGCCGGTGTTTTCACAGACATTTTCAATCTCTCCCTCTGTCTGTCTGTGGTTCCCTCGTGCTTCAAAAAATCCACCATTGTGCCAATACCAAAGAAAAGCAAAACCACCTGCTTAAATGACTGGAGGCCCGTTGCTCTCACACCCATCTTCAGCAAGTGCTTTGAGAGACTCATCAGAGATCACATCTGCTCTGTGCTGCCTTCATCATTGGATCTGCTACAATTTGCATATCGTAGCAACCGTTCTACAGATGATGCTATTGCTTTCACCCTACACACTGCTCTCTCCCACCTGGAAAACAAGAACACCTATGTGAGAATGCTGTTTGTGGACTACAGCTCAGCATTTAACACCATAGTGCCCACTACACTTGTTGCGAAGCTCCAGACTCTGGGACTAAACAGATCTCTGTGCAGCTGGATCCTGGACTTCCTGACAGGCAGAAGTCAGGTGGTCAGAATGGGCAACAACACATCATTCCTTCTGACCCTCAACACTGGTGCTCCTCAGGGCTGTGTCCTCAGCCCAGTCCTGTACTCCCTGTACACACATGACTGTACAGCCACACACAGCTCCAACGTCATTGTCAAATTTGCCGATGACACAACGGTGATAGGCCTGATCACCGACAACGATGAGACGGCCTACAGAAAGGAGGTGAGCACTCTGACTAAATGGTGTCAGGAGAACCACCTCTCACTCAACACCGACAAGACCAAGGAGATGGTGGTGGATTTCAGGAGACAGAGCAGAAAACACAAACCCATCACCATCGACAAGACACCAGTGGAGCGGGTTAACAGCTTTAAGTTCCTCGGTGTCAACATCAGTGAGGATCTCACCTGGTCCACACACACCGACGCAGTGCTGAAGAAGGCACATCAACGCCTCTTCTTCCTGAGACGGCTGAGGAAGTTTGGAATGAGCCCCAGCATCCTCAGATCCTTCTACACGTGCACCATAGAGAGCATCCTGACGGGCTGCATCACGGCCTGGTTCGGAAACAGCACCGCTGGCAACCGCAAAGCTCTGAAGAGGGTCGTGCGAACTGCCAGCCACATTGTTGGAGGTGAGCTTCCCTCCCTCCAGGACATCTACACCAGGCGGTGTGCAAGGAAGGCCCGGAGGATCATCAGTGACTACAGCCACCCGTCCCACAGACTGCTCTCTCTGCTGCCCTCAGGAAGACGTCTCCGCAGCATCCGATCCCGCACTAGCCGACTTAGGGATAGCTTTTTCCCTCAGGCTATCAGACTATTGAACGCTCAAAACTAATACTCTCTACAGCATACTCCCACAATATGGCATGCCACACACCACACTCAACTATAACAGTCAACACTGGACTATATACACACACTTCATTTATCACCGCACTATCTACCGGTTACCACTGGATACATCCGATGCACACTCATGACAGTCTGTATCCAGTTCACATACAATCATCATCATTTTATACGTATAAATGTCAATAATGTAGAACGTGTACATTCTGTGTATAGTGTTTCTTGTGTATAGTGTTTAATGTGTACATTTTGTGTATAGTGCTTAATGTGTATATTCTGTGTACAGTGCTTAATGTGTATAGTGCTTAATGTGTATATTCTGTGTACAGTGCTTAATGTGTACAGTGCTTAATGTGTATATTCTGTGTATTGTGTTTGTGTATAGGGTCTAATGTGTATATATCTGTGTATAGTGTCTAATGTGTGTGTATAGTGTCTAATGTGTATAGTGTCTAATGTGTATAGTGTCTAATGTGTATATTCTGTGTATAGTGCTTAATGTGTATAGTGCTTAATGTGTATAGTGTTTAATGTGGTGCTAACTGTATGCATGTACTTTCAGAGTATAATGTGTAATGTAGTACTGACTGTAAGTATGTCCAATAGTACACTGTGTGTACTAACTATATGTATTTACCTGCTTAAGGTTGCATGGTTATGTTAACTGTTACTGCAATTGTGTGGAGCACGCTCCCAAGAATTTCACTCTCCAAGGCACATGTGCTTTGGTGATGTCACAATAAAACTGACTTGACTTGACTTGACTTGATTTGCAACTTATTAGGTCAATTGGCAACATGATTGGGTATAAAAAGAGCCTCTCAGAGTGGCAGTATCTCTCAGAAGTCAAGATGGGCAGAGGATCACCAATTCCCCCAATGCTGCGGCGAAAAATAGGTTGCATGAGTGCGTGTGGCATGGGCAGCTTACACATCTGGAAAGGCACCATCAATGCTGAAAGGTATATCCAAGTTCTAGAACAACATATGCTCCCATCCAGACTTCGTCTCTTTCAGGGAAGACCTTGCATTTTTCAGCATGACAATGCCAGACCACATACTGCATCAATTACAACATCATGGCTGCGTAGAAGAAGGATCCCGGTACTGAAATGGCCAGCCTGCAGTCCAGATCTTTCATCCATAGAAAACATTTGGCGCATCATATAGAGGAAGATGTGACAAAGAAGACCTAAGACAGTTGAGCAACTAGAAGCCTGTATTAGACAAGAATGGGACAACATTCCTATTCCTAAACTTGAGCAACTTGTCTCCTCAGTCCCCAGACATTTGCAGACTGTTATAAAAAGAAGGGATGCCAAACAGTGGTAAACATGGCCTTGTCCCAACTTTGAGATGTGTTGATGCCATGAAATTTAAAATCAGTGTTCAGTGTTTTGCTGCTGCGGTCACGAAAGATTGTTTTGGTTTCATGGCTGTTGTGGTGGAGTGAGACGTGAAAGCTGATAGTCCGAATGTCCTCCTCTCCCTAAGGGTCTGAAATTTGGTCAGCTCAGATGATAAGGCTGAGCTGCCGGCTTCTGGGGAGACATACCTTGAATGCCTCTCCCTCTTTTTTTCTGCAGGTCGCAACTCTGTTACCGTCGTGTTGAACATGGCCTTTGGATCGATGGGGCATCCAAAAATTCCACCATCTCTTTGTCAGAGAGTCCTGACAAACCCAGCCACAGCGATCTCTCACCTACAGCCACTAAGCCCATATTCTGTCCACAACTTTGAACTGCTCCACGGGATGTGCACAGTTTTAAATCTGCAATGATGCATATCTCCTCCCAGAGCACTGGGTTGGGAGATCCAGAGTCCAGCTGACGACCCATCTTCTTTAATAACTCTGCTTGATAAGCTGTAAGGAGGAATGTCCTGTTCAAAGCCAAAGGTCAGTGCAGATTATTTATAGATTGTTTGAAAAACAGAGGTGGCGAAGCGCTCTGTTTACCCTGGTAGTGAGGCTCTGGTTGAAGAGAGCTCTGCCCTGCAGCTCTATCCCTTGACGGGTACTCGGTAGGAAAAAGGCTCATCCCAAAACCTCTTTATTTCAGCTACACAGACCGGGACAGATGCACTTTTGCAGTGGCCATGATGGAGCCTGCACCCTCTTTGTACAGTAAGTCCACCATAATGTGACTAGTACGGAGCTGTGCTGTGATTAGAGTTTCCCTCTTTTTGATGTGTGGTGAGTGCCCCAAAAACGTGGAAAATAAGTTGGAAACTTAGAGCAAAAAACTCTAAGTGACAAGTCTCACTCTAAGTGACAAGTCACTCAACAAACGTGAGGAATGTATTGCATTTGAGACGTTACCTTATGGCTCCGTCTGTAAACTGTTAAGCAAATAATCCCCAAAATCAGCTGAGGACAGCTTCAGAAATTCTTCAAAGGAAGAGAGAGAGAATGACGAAATGGCAGGTAGCTGCGGTTTATATACAGGGAGGCGGGACTCCCTGATCGCTGCAGCGACTGGTCTGCCATGTTTGGCAGACGTGGTGTCATTGGTGCTTCTGCGATCTGTTGGGGATAACAGTTCAGGACCTAAGACCAGGGTATTCCAGAAAGCAAGGTTAACTTACCTTCACATATACCTTGGACTATTGGTTGATTTAACCCAAACCTTGCTTACTCGAGGTATGCTGGTTCTAAAAACGCATCCGGGAGTAAGTTCAGACAACTCAGAGTATGTTAACCATGAACACACAAGACATTCTCAACAGAGCGATTTAATCGATGATTTACCATGAAACAGACACTAAGAAAGAGCATGCCATTCTACTTCTTCTTTTGTTTAATGGCGATTTACATAACCTACTTAATGCACAGTGCCCCCATTTGGTGCTTGTGCAATCATTTTTTCAATCTCTTCATTTAATAAGTAATCTTTATTCACTGAAAATTAGAATTATATTGTTTGTTTGATGCTAATTAATTGAATGCAGATCCATGTGTGAGATGACAATAAAATAAAGAATAAATATATTTGAATTGAATTAACATTTAAACATTACCTTGTTATAATAGTGCTTTAGTATTAATATATAATATAGTATATTATATAACTGTAACTATATAACAAATTTGGTTATATTAATATAACTAAATTAATTATATAACACACATCTGAATACCTCTTAAGCAAACTAACCCTGGATTATGAGTGGCTCCAGAGCAGGTTATGTTCAGAAAGTGAGTTGCTATGGCTACTTACATAACCTCAACTTTTGGATCCAAAAACAGAGGTAACTTTCAGGGTATCTGCTTACTTACTCTTAAACATACGCAGGTATGTCACATAACCTGCTTTCTGGAATACCCCAGATGTGAAGAATGAAGACCAAGAGTCAGAAGTGCAATTAATTAACATTTTTACTGATGAATAGTTTGCAGTTTCATCAGCAGAAGCCAGCTTCAAGTCTCTCAAGGAGTTTGTAGGCCGTGCTATCTCTTTGCATACATACGATTTCTCAACATTTTTTCTTACGTGCACACTGTTATGCCTGTTTACCTTTTTGTTTTATTAAACCACGTTTATATTTGTATCCAGTCTTCAGTCCATCTCAATCTTCTCACTCAATGAACAGGTTCCACTTGAAAGCATAGAGGCGCCTCATAGAGGAGGCTCTAGCCGAAGTGATGGTGTCTAACATGAACTGTGGTAGTCTCCCATCCAGGGACCAGACATGTACAGGTGCTGGTCATATAATTAGAATATCATACATTTTTTTATTTATTTCACTAATTCCATTCAAAAAGTGAAACTTGTATATTATATTCATTCATTACACAGACTGATATATTTCAAATGTTTATTTCTTTTTAATTTTGATTATAACTGACAACTAAGGAAAACCCCAAATTCAGCATCTCATAAAATTAGAATATTGTGAAAAGGTTGAATATTGAAGACACCTGGTGCCACACTCTAATCATCTAATGAACTCAAAACACCTGCAAAGGCCTTTAAATGGTCTCTCAGTCTAGTTCTGTAGGCTACACAATCATGGAGAAGTCTGCTGGCTTGACAGTTGTCCAAAAGACGACCATTGACACCTTGTACAAGGAGGGCAAGACACAAAAGGTCATTGCAAAAGAGGCTGGCTGTTCACAGAGCTCTGTGTCCAAGCACATTAATAGAGAGATGAAGGGAAGGAAAACATGTGGTAGAAAAAAAAGTGTACAAGCAAATATATCAGCTTGTGTTTAATGAATGAATATAATATACAAGTTTCACTTTTTGAATGGAATTAGTTAAATAAATCAACTTTTTGATTATATTCTAATTATATGACCAGCACCTGTAGTTTCCAGAGGTCTGGACGTGGGTGCTAGAGGGCCTTCCTCAGAGGCTTTGCAAGTCACGTTAAGTCAAGTCACCTTTATTTATATAGTGCTTTTAGTCCAGTTGTTTCAAAGCAGCTTCACATTGTTAACAGGAAAATAATGCAACAGAATTTGTACAGCCGTAACAGTTTATTTGACACGCTCTCTGCAGACATTTCAGGGATGCGTTGGTCATGACCAGGCGCAGGTCCACCATCTGATCTGGATACGGCCCGGATCCGGCTGACTGCAGTAAACCTTGGGATAAACAGAGAGACTAACATTAGCGTAGATGCCATTCTTCTTATGATGTAACGAGTACATCAGGTGTTATGGGAAGTGTTCCCGGTTCTGGCTGACCTAGTTAATGCAGCCTAACAATCATTTACTGATTTGAATAATAGAAATTGATAATGTTTTATGTGTAAGCCATAGTAAAGAGATGCGTTTTTAGTCTAGATTTAAACTGACAGAGTGTGTCTGCTTTCCGAACAATGCTAGGAAGACTAGGAAGAGTTTAGGCGCTAAATAGGAAAAGGATCGACTGCCTGCAGTTGATTTTGATATTCTAGGTATTATCAACTGGCCAGAGTTTTGAGACTGCAATAGACGTGATGGAGTATAATGCGTTAAGAGTTCCCTCAAGTACTGGGGAGCTAAACCATTTAGTGCTTTGTAAGTAATAAGCAAGATTTTAAAATGTATACAATGCTTACTCGAGGTATGCTGGTTCTAAAAACGCATCCGGGAGCCAGTGCAGTGTTGACAGAACCGGGTTAATATGGTCATGGTCACTTCCTGGTTCTAGTAAGAGCTCGAGCTGCTGCGTTTTTCGACCAGCTGGAGTTTGTTTATTAAGCGAGCAGGGCAACCACCCAGTAAAGCATTACAATAATCTAATCAAAATAAACTAATCAAAATAATCTTTGCACAATGTCTGTGCAAGAAGGCTCACTGGGGGAAACACATACTTGCATAGGCAACCCAGCCGGTGGCAGAGGCATCCGTGAAAACCACAGCATGCATGGACATTTGCTCTAGGGGAACTCCTACCCCAGAGAAACGAAGGGTCTGACCATGGGCTGAAAGTTTTGCAACCGTGCAGGCGTAATGGGAACCTGGTACGTGCCGCTCTGCCACACTCATCTTGGGACTCGTCTAAAAGCCAGTGCTGAAGTGGCCTGATATGAAGCAATCTGAGCGCCGTTACTGCAGCTGTGGACGCCATATGCCCCAGAAGCCTCTGAAAAAGTTTCAGTGGGGCCGCTGTCCTGCGTTTGAACGAATTCAAGCAGTTCAGCACTGTCTGAAAATGCTCCTCTGTGAGGCAACGCTGTTAGGTTGACCGAATCCAACTCCATACAGAGAAAAGAGATCCTCTGCATGGGAGAGAGTTTGCTCTTTTCCCAGTTGACCCGAAGGCCCAACTGGCTGAGGTGACTGAGCACCGTGTCCCGGTGTTTGCACAACTGTCGTCAAGATAGTTGAGGACGCGAACACCACACTCTCATGGGAGCAATGGCCACCTCCGCAAATTTCGTGAAGACACGGGGTGACAGGGATAGCCCAAAGGGCAGGACCCTGTACTGATATGCCCGTCCCTAGAAACACAAAGCGTAGGAACGGTCTGTGTCGAGGGAGAATTGAAAAATGAAAGTACGCATCCTTCAGGTTGATCGCTGCAAAACAATCTTGGGGACAGATGGACCCGAAGATGCATTTCTGCATCAACATCTTGAACGCCAGCCTGTGCAGAGACGATTCAAGACTCGCCGGTCCAAGATTGTCTCAGGGTTGCTTAGTCTTCCGCTTGCCACCTGGCTTGGCAGCGGCCTGAGCAGGCTGGGCAGCCTTCCTACGACCGGCTCCACGCTCGCCCGGGTGGAAGCTGCAGCTGGGGCTTAGCGGGAGTGGAGGCAGCTGCGGGGGGTGCCCAGCCTGGCAAATGGGGGAGTCCATTGCTTAACCAATACTTATCAGTTTCCCTCATTTCGGCCAGGTTGAGCCAGAAATTTAGCTCCTGGACCACCAAGGTGGACATCGCCTGACCCACTGAGCGTGCGTTGACTTTTGTTGCCCGGAGGCAGAGGTGGACAAAGTACACTACTCCATTACTTGAGTAAAAATAAAATTACCACTGGTCAAATATTACTCAGTTACAAGTGAAAGTTGTAAAAACTGATTTTTACTTAAGTAAAAGTACAGAAGTACTTGCTTTTAAAAGTACTTAAGTATCAAAAGTAAATTTCTTTTTATGTTTTATTGTTGTTGCATTGTTGTATGAATACACACACTGTCATGGTTAATGAATTCATCGTCTCATTCTCTCTGTGTTGTTTGGTTGTGTTTGGAGACGTGGTTACTGATTGCTATCATCTGATCATCTCCACCTGCTGCACTCATTATCTGGGCTACTTATACGTATCTCTCACACAGCATTGTTGTCAGATCGTTGCAGTGTGACCAGTGGGTTCCTGGCTGTGTCGTTGGCATCCTTCGTGGGAGTTTTCTCTGTTCCAGAGTCCTGGATTCTACATTTCCTGTCTGCCCGTTGCCTCCCTGCGTCACTGTGAGAACTTCCATCTACCTGCCATTACCCTCCATCTCGGACCCAACCTGTTTTCCTGCAACCTGAACTTTCTGTGTGCCTTGTCCCTGTGTGTTCTGAGAATAAATAATCACTGTTCACTCGCTATTGGATCTTCCTGTTTTTCCTGACAGCGAACGTAACACACACTGTACCATCATGGTGGTTTAAGCCGGTCAATGATGCTCCATCCAACACGCTAGCATACAACTACCTTAAACTCATTTCTATACTTGTTTAAAAATTACAAAGCTCTTTACAAAGTTGCTGTCACTTTAAGGCTGAATACACGGATCCAATACATTGATCTGATTCTCCCAACTGTTTACATTGACTTAAGACAATCAACTGTATAAATATTCTTAATACTCGCCAAAACTGACATTTTGTGTGTATTGGTCACATCTCATGAAGGACTGACTAGATCTCTCCCCAAATCATCCCTCCCTAACATTTCCGTTTCGTTTTTATTTGTTGTGAAAATTTCAATAGACATTTTAATCGTTTTTGTCATTCAAAATAATTTTTAGTCTTTTCAGAAAACTAAAACATACTTTCTAAGTATGGCCATGGGTGTGCGCACTGTGCCGAGGAACTGTCTTCCATTTTGCAATCAGCTGATCACGGTTCAAAAAGTGCTGGAAAATCATTGAACTACTACACAAGAGTGATTACTGATAGGCTGTCTGCAAAAACGACTTTCGACTTGGAGGACCTTGATAGAAATGTAGTGGAGTGAATAGTACGTTAATTGTCTTTCAAATGTAGTGAAGTTAAAGTCAAGTTTCCAGAAAAAAATAAGTCAAGTACAGATACTCAAAAAGTGTACTTAAGTACAGTACTCAACTGTCCACTGGTAGTTACTGTCCACCTCTGCCCAGAGGGCAAGGTCTGTCACCGCACAGAGCTCTCGCAAAAGCTCTGGGTCAAGTCTACCCTTGTGCATGTCCATGAGCGCCTGGGCTTGATGCACCTGAAGAAGCACCATGGCATGCAAAGAGGAAGCCGCCCACAAGCTCTGTAAGCCTTGCCTGTTAGAGTGGACGAGAACTTACAGGCCTTGGATGGGAGACGCTGATTACCCCACCAGGAAGATGCGGACTTAGTGACACAGTTGCATCACGACAGCCTGTTCCACTGGGGGGGATCTCCACGTATCCCTTGACTGCTCCCCCATCGAGGATAATGAAGGGGGAGGAGGTACCATGCTGGTTCTGGCATAAAAAGGTGCTGTCCACGATCTAGTAAGCTCCTCATGCACCTTCGGGAAGGGCACTGGGGCAGGATGCTGAGAACAGGCGCGACCTGCCCCGAGAAATCAATCATCCAGTCTAGAAGGCTCAGGACACGGTGGAGGGTTCCACACAAGCCCTACCTTTTCAGCGGCCTGGGAAAGCATCTCCGTCATTTCTTGGTCAGGCTCGGGCAACACCTGCCCAGAGGGTGGCAACGCAGCCGAGTCTTCATCCCCAGATGACTACAGCTCCCTTCCCAATGCAGTGATCGACAACTGGTTATCTCCCGGAGCCCCAAAAGAAATGGCTGAACATCCACTTTGAGGAGGACCAGGACACTCTCTTGGAAGCTCCACTGGTTGCGGCGGTATAGAGGCGGGAATATAGAGCCCACGGAGTTGTCCTCGGTGGGGTAGCTCTGACCGTGATCCTCAGATCACCCTGGCTATTAGCCAAAGTAGCCCTATTCTGCTGGCCAGCAGGTATAAAGCTAGATCAGGGTATAGGCAAGGGGACTCCACCTTCGAGAAGTTATGTCTCGATCTCAGCGCCGAGATAGTCATGTTCCCACAGTGGGTACATGAACTATCCACAAAAGCTGCCTCAGCGTGGTGAATGCCAAAACACGAGAGACAATGATTGTTATCATCAGCTGGTGACAGGGAACGACCACATCCAGAAATGCACTCTTGTCACTCTTTTAGGGAAAACATTCACTTACTTTAGTGCTGAAGCACTCAGGGATGGCCACGATACACAGACAGGTAGGTAGTGCAACCCTGCTGAGTACACTCAAACACTGAACCTTCACACTGTAAACAGAGTAAACTCTTTGAAGACACTCCCTTAGTGCTGGGGCCCAGGTCAGGAAGCAGACGGACTGGCTTACCCAACCGTCTGCTAGCTGTCTCCCGTTACAGAAGTCAGATAAATCCTAACACATAGAGACTCTTTCACCTAGATATTATCACATAGAGACTGTGTCTGTTCCCGAATTAGTAAATACAAAAAAACATCAAGACCATTCAACAGTAAAAACTTAATTGATGTCAAACGAATAAACAACAGATATAATACAGATGATCAAATGATAAAGCTCGGGTTGCTGAATATTCGATCCCTTTCCCCAAAAGCACTTATTGTTAATGATATAATTACAGATAATAATCTAGATTTGCTGTGTTTGACAGAAACCTGGCTAAAACCTGACGACTACATTACTTTAAATGAGTCCACCCCCCAAGATTATTGTTATAAACACGAGCAGCGTCTGAAAGGTAAAGGGGAGGGGTTGCTGTAATTTATAATAATATCTTCAGTATTACTCAGAAGTCTAGTTTCAAATATAATTCTTTTGAAGTTTTGGTGCTTTATGTAGCATTATGTAGTGTAATTGATAAATCCCGTTTGACATTTGTGTTGGTTACTGTATACAGGCCACCAGGGCACAATACAGACTTTATCAAAGAATTTGCTGACTTTCTATCCGAGTTAGTACTGGCTGCAGATAAAGTACTAATTGTTGGTGATTTTAATATCCATGTAGATAATGAAAAGACGCATTGGGATTAGCATTTAGAGACATTCTAAACTCTATTGGAGTAAGGCAACATGTGTCAGGACCCACTCATCGCCTTAATCATACGTTAGACCTAATATTGTCACATGGAATAAATGCTGATACCGTTGAAATTCTGCAGCAGAGCGACGACATCTCAGATCATTACCTAGTATCATGTATACTTAATTTAGCTAAGGCTGCAAAGCCGTCCCCTCGCTTCAAATATGGCAGAACTATTACTGCCGCCACTAAAAATTGCTTTTAAATAATCTTCCTCATCAGTTTCATCTCCTCAGCATCCCAGATAGCCTAGAGGAACTCGATTTTGCAACAGAAACTATTGACTCTCTTTTTCCAGCACTTTAGACACAGTTGCTCCCGGCGCTTAAAGAAGATTAAAGAAAATAGTCCAACGCCGTGGTACAATGAGCACACCGGGCCCTTAAAACAGTAGCCAGAAAAATGGAGCGCAGCTGGAAGAAAACAAAATTAGAGATTTTTCAGTAATTCATGGAAAGAGAGCATGATCGCATACAGAAAGGCCGTAAAAACTGCTAGATCTGCTTATTTCTCGACTCTCTTAGAAGAAAACAAACACAACCCTAGGTATTTATTTGATACAGTGGCTAAGTTAACCAAAAATAAAGCTTATACTTCTGATGGTTGTAAACAGCACAGCAGTAATGACTTTATGAACTTCTTTACGTGTAAGATCGATAATATTAGGAAGAAAATTATAACCATTCAGCCGTCTACTATAGTGTCACATGAGACAGAGCATTGTTGTGTCACTGAGAAAAAATTACATTCATTCACTGCTATAAGAGAGGAAGAATTGGCTAAACTCGTTAAATCATCTAAATCAACAACATGTATGCTCGACCCTATACCGACTAGGCTATTAAAAGAGATGCTACCAGAGGTCATAGATCCTCTTCTTAATATCATTAACTCATCTTTGTTATTAGGATATGTACGAAAACGTTTAAGTTGGCTATTATCAAACCACTTATTAAAAACCTCAACTTGATCCTACAGAATTAGTCAATTATAGGCGATCTCAAATCTACCCTTCCTGTCAAAAATACTGGAAAAGGCAGTGTCTTCACAATTATGTTCCTTTTAGAAAGAAATCTGTGAGGATTTCCAGTCAGGATTTAGACCGTATCATAGTACTGAGACTGCTCTCATCAGAGTTACAAATGATTTACTCTTATCATCCGATCGTGGTTGTATTTCTCTATTAGTGTTACTCGATCTTAGCGCTGCATTCGATACTATCGACCACAACATTCTTTTGAATAGACTCGAAAATTATGTTGGCATTAGTGGAACTGCATTGGCATGGCTTAAATCATACTTATCTGACCGTTATCAGTTTGTAGCAGTAAATGAAGAGATGTCACACCGATCACAAGTTCAGTATGGAGTACCGCAGGGCTCGGTGCTAGGACCGTTGCTCTTCACCCTGTACATGCTACCACTGGGAGATATCATTAGGAAGCATGGCATTAGTTTTCACTGTTATGCTGACGATACTCAGCTCTATATTTCTTCACGCCTGATGAAACTTACCAATTCACAAGATTAACGGAATGCATAGCTGATATAAAACATTGGATGTCTAGTAATTTCCTGCAACTTAATTCAGAAAAAATGAATTTTTAATTATTGGACAAAAAACTCTGCAAGTAGTAACCTAGAATACTGTCTAACACTCGATGGCTGCTCTGTCAAGTCCTCGTCGTCAGTTAGGAACCTGGGTGTGCTCTTTGATACCAATCTTTCATTTGAAAGCCACGTTTCTAACATCTGTAAAACTGCATTCTACCATCTTAAAAATATATCTAAATTACGGCACATCCTTTCGATGCAAAATGCTGAACAGTTAATTCATGCGTTCATGACCTCAAGGCTAGATTACTGTAATGCTTTACTGGGTGGTTGCCCTGCTCACTTAATAAACAAACTCCAGCTGGTCCAAAACGCAGTAGCTCGAGCTCTTACTAGAACAAGGAAGTATGACCATATTAGCCCGGTTCTGTCAACACTTCATTGGCTCCTATTAAACATCGAATACATTTTAAAATCTTGCTTATTACTTACAAAGCACTAAATGGTTTAGCTCCCCAGTATTTGAGCGAACTCTTAACGCATTATACTCCATCACGTCTATTGCGGTCTCAAAACTCTGGCCAGTTGATAATACCTAGAATATCAAAATCAACTGCAGGCGGTCGATCCTTTTCCTATTTAGCGCCTAAACTTTGGAACAGTCTTCCTAGCATTGTTCGGGAAGCAGACACACTCTGTCAGTTTAAATCTAGACTAAAAACGCATCTCTTTACTATGGCTTACACATAAAACATTATCAATTTCTATTACTCAAATCAGTAAATGATTGTCAGGCTGCATTAACTAGGTCAGCGGAACCGGGAACACTTCCCATAACACCTGATGTACTCGTTACATCATAAGAAGAATGGCATCTACGCTAATGTTAGTCTCTCTGTTTATACCGAGGTTTACTGCAGTCAGCCAGATCCAGGCCGTATCCAGATCAGATGGTGGACCAGCGCCTGGACATGACCAACGCATCCCTGAAGTGTCTGCAGAGAACATGTCAAATAAACTCCCCGTAAATGCTGCATCGACACGACATCCTCATTAAACCCGTCTTGGCGTGACGACTCCAATCTCTCGAATAATCTAACAAATATCTATTTGCCTAATATGAATTAAGACCTGCTATGTTGCCAGAATTATAATCATACACTGTTTGTTCGTCGGCCAGAGGAGAACTGGCACCCGACTGAGCCTGGTTTCTCCCAAGGTTTTTTCTCCATTCTGACCCTGAAGGAGTTTTGGTTCCTTGCCACCGTTGCCTCTGGCTTTTGGCTTGCTCAGTTGGGGACACCTAAATTTCTTCTATATTACCGATCTGCCCGCATTGATGCTATATGATACTTGAAATTAGCTGGATAACATCACCGTTTCACCAGAACGGCTGTACAAATTCTGTTGCATTATTTTACTTTTAACAATGTGAAGCTGCTTTGAAACAATTGGACTTGTTAAAAGCGCTATATAAATAAAGGTGATTTGATTTGATTTGATTTGATTTGATTTGCTGTGAAGTAAACACTCTTCAGTGACAGTGAAAGCAAAACTGCTCGGCTCCAAAGTGAAGAACAATGTGCGCTGCATCCGCCTCCAGATTTATGCAAATCTTGCATGCCAATGTGCATTGGCTCGTTCTGCAGACACTCGAAGCTGATAGGGCTCCCAGAAGTGATCCCAATACGTCGGTGACATCAATGTAACGTTGAACTTGACCGACTGAAAGGGAACCATTATTTTAAATTGACTTTTTCTGTACTTTTGGTCAAATAAATGCATGTTTGATGAGCATAAGAGACTTCTTTCAAAAACATTCATTCGAATAGTAATATGTCCAAATGTTTGACTGGTACTGTATTTATAGCATCTGAGCAAATATTTTCGAACAAATGCTATATTGATGTGACTAAGCTATTTTACAATAAAACACTTCATAATCTGTCCAAAACAGGCCAAAGAAATCTTGTCTAAACAGTCTTACGTCTATGACATTTTATGTAGCTTATTTGTTATATTATAGAACCTATAAATATTATTCTGCAGTTTAATACGTCACAAAGATTCATGCAGAACATGCAGGATTCATATTTAAATGATATTTTGCAGTTTAATATTCACAGACACTAACAGAATAAATTTACCTCACAATCCTCAGCTGGATCCGCCTCGAAATGAAACCAGCTCTTTTTCTGAGGTAAATTATTCCAGGATTATTCCTCATCATGTCTCAAAATGATGTAAAGTACATTAATCTAACTAAAGTAGATGCGGGCGAGGAGTACATGCATGGGCGCGTCAGAATTAGCCTTTGAAGAAGCGGCAGATCACGCATCAGATTTGTTTTCTTTATTTTGCAAAAAGTAAGTTCTTTATTTGTTATTTCAGTGTACATACATAAAAGAAGAAACCTAACAGATTTGAATGATGTATAACACTCATATTATAATATTACATTATAATAGTATTACAAAAATTATGACATTTGAAAAAATGTACGACATGTGAGTCTCTTTCGCACTGATAAGAAAAAAAGCAAGTCGCTGGCGACTTTGCCGACCCCTGGGAGTAAAATACTAAACAAGTAATTGTTAACTAGGCTTACTTTATTGCAGTTATGTCATCAACACGTGTGGATAATACCACAAAAGGCAATTTTGCTAAAATAAACACACACACACAAATAAATAAACCTCACGACAAGGGAGCATGGCCTGGAATCCTGCTAGATGGTTCACACTTCAACATTCAAACCAAAACTACGCCCTTGTGTGTACATTTCAGATCTGTCAGTCAGCACATGTCAGATCATTTTTCATGGACAAAGGAAAGGTCCTAATCCCAGAAAATGTAAAAAAATAAAGATAATTTTAGATGTTTAATTGCTATTTGGACAGGTCACGCACACTATATTGTCAAAAGTATTGGGACACCCTTCAAATTATTGACTTCAGGTGTTCCAATCACTTCCATGGCCACAGGTGTATAAAATCAAGCACCTAGGCATGCAGACGCTTCTACAAACATTTGTGAAAGAATGGGTCGCTCTCAGGAGCTCAGTGAATTCAAGTGTGGTACCGTGATAGGTTGCCACCTGTGCAATAAGTCAATTTGTGAAATTTCCTCAATATTAAATATTCCACGGTCAACTATTAGTGCTATTATAACAAAGTGGAAGCAATTGTGAACAACAGCAACTCAGCCATGAAGTGGTAGGCCACGTAAAATCACAGAGTGGGGTCAGCGCATGCTGAGGGTCACAGTGCACAGAAGTCACCAACTTTCTGCAGAGTCAATAGCTACAGACCTCCAAACTTTGTGCGGCCTTCAGATTAGCTCAAGAACAGTGTGTAGAGAGCTTCATGGAATGGGTTTCCATGGCCGAGCAGCTGCATCCAAGCCTTACATTACCAAGTACAATGCATCAGATGCAGTGGTGTAAAGCACACTGCCACTGGACTCTAGAGCAGTGGAGACTTGTTCTCTGGAGTGACGAATCACGCTTCTCTGTCTGCCAATCCGTTGGATGAGTCTGGGTTGTTATTTTACAGTAAGCAGCTATGGTCACCTCAGAGGCCAAGCCCACAGCTTCCACAGTTCTGGGCGGAGGTGAAGTATTGAGCCCCCTGCCTGCGATAGCAGGTCCCTCCTGACCGGAATCTCACATGGAGAGCCATCGAGGAGAGACACTCTCCAGAAGTCCATGGAGCAGAGTGATCGTGGGAAAAGAGTACAGACATAGCCTCGGCCACGTCTGAACCATAGCATCCAGTCCGAGAGTAGCTGGATGTGTGAGGGAGAACCAGAGTGGACAGTGAGACATCTCTCGAGAGGCAGAAAGATCTAATATAGCCTGGCCAAACACCCTCTATACCTGCTCCACCACCTCGGGTGGAGCCTCCATTCCAAAGGTCACAGCCCCTGTCTCGACAGGATATCTGCTCCCTGGTTTTGGCACCCAAGGATATTAGCTGCCCTAAGTTAAAGCAACTGTCCGATAACAACTGTTCCAGATTGACGGAACTGACAGGATTTGGTGCACCAGTTTGCAGAGTGGATACAAGCGTAAACCCCCCTGGTGATATATGTAGGCCACCAATGTGTTGCCTGAGCAGACAAGCACATGGTGGCCACTGAGGTCTCATGAGGAAATTCTTGAGAGCAAGAAAGACAGCCATCATTTCCAGACAGTTGATGTGCCAGGAAAGAGGATTCTCCTCCATAGACCTTGAGTCGAGCGACCCTCTAGGATTGCTCCCCATCCCGTGAGGTACGTGTGCTACACCTCTCCGTAGCCACCAGGGCTGACATAACATGACCAATGGGCCTGGCCATCTCCTTGGTGGCCCGGAGAGGAAGGTCTGTGGCCCGACACAACTCGTTGACTGCATGAGGGCCAATTCCCCTGCCCTCATCAAGGTCTCTTAACAGATCTGCCTGGTAGGCTTGCAGCAATATCATAGTGTGTAGGCAAGCTGCAGCCTGAGCAGATGCTACATATGCTTTGCCCACCAAAGCCGAAGTGGTTCTGATCAGCTTGGTGGGGAGTGTCAGGGCCTTTAGGGACAATGCAGACTGAGGGGAGAGATATCTTGGAAGAGTCTCTTCCACCTTAGGTATCGGCCCATATCCATGTTCTTTATGGCCAACTATCGAGGAGTAATATGATGTTTGTGCACTCGATAGGTGTGGAGATCAGGGAAAAAAGTAAGGCCCCAACGTGGAGGTTGCGCTTGTGAGGGCAGGAAGCGTTCATCCAGTTTACTTTTGGGATGAGCGTCCTGCTTCTCAGCTGGCCAGTCGATTTTTAATCTGGCAACAGTGTGAGTCACAACCTCCATCAGTTCCTCATATGCTGGAGATTGAGGTAGCGAGTCCTCAACATCTCCTGCGTCAATATTTTCTATCTCTCTACTATCTCCTTACATTTTTCACATGTGAAGCCCTGTTTGCCAACAGAGAAAGATATACTAAACATGTAACATGCAGTGCAAGTGACAATAACAGGAGATGACATGGCTTACCGTATTTGTTGATTAATCCAACTCACCACAGTTGTTTGATGGACTCTGTTGACTAATCCAACTCACCACAGTTGTTTGATGGACTCTGTTGACTAATCCAACTCACCACAGTTGTTTGATGGACTAGTAAAAGAGAGACAAAACAGGAGACCCGGATGCATGTATATCACTATTGTGATAGTGATTTAGATTAAAAGATAGCGATGTCAAATTTAACGTGATAGGCAATATTAAACAATATATGGTGATGAGTAATTTATATTTAGCAGTATAAACAACAGAGAAAAGATATCAGAATATGACTCAGAAGGGCCTCAGGGTGTACTCACACTAGGCGCTCTGAACCGTGCCTGGGCGCGTTTGACCCCCAAAGTCTGATTCGGTTGACTAGTGTGAGTGCTCCGTTCTGTGCACGTCTACGGTTAATTTAGCCGGCCCTGGCCCGCTTGGAAGAGGTGGGCCAGAGCGCAGTTCGGTTGGGCTCAGGTGCCGTACAAATGTAGTGTGATCACTTTTCGTGCCGGGGCAAGGAATAGCTGTGCGCTACTGTCATCATTACGACAGAAAACACCAAACTATAACTACTTGGATACACTTTTCAATTAATTCAAGTATATTTAGGTTTATAACGGTCCTGGTTCTCACCTTATTGACGAATGAATTGTAGTTTGCGAGTAAAGCTGCAAATTTCTCGATCAAAGTCAGCTGCCTTCATAATAATCTTCTGATACGTGCAGTGCAATCAAGTGAAAATCGATGCTTGCACACAAACTGCATTGCAATCATTTCCCGAATGTCATTTGTGTGAAAATATTACGAAGTCTGTTAACAGACGGTAAGACAGGCCAGAGATAGGACACGCTGAAGACAAATGCAAAGATGAGAGTGCAGACACGCAGCAGAGAAAATACCAGAGACCGTGTCTGGGATGCATTCCAGACAAAACTGGAAGTGTAAATGCATCTGGTTGTTGAAACCACATATGTAAATTTTACTCCTCCCAACAATGCTAATTAATAAATGTGTGAGAGCGTGTTATAGGCTATATGTCATGTTATAGTTATGACAGCGCTACTGCAGCATGCACCACCCCAGGGGACCAAACTGCCACAATGGTGTGAAAGTTGCAGATGCTCAATATACAATCATCATCATTAAAAGTAAATAAACAAATAAACTAAATGATCTTACCAGTGCTTATGCCACTCTCTCTCCTATCGCAGTCTTTGATTTTGAAATTAGCTGTTGATCAATAAAATGCAGCTCATATTTGTTGATTTCGATGACGTGAACTTCATTAAAAATCATATAGCACGGAAATTGAAGATTGGATTTATATCCGTTTTGCGGAGACACATTTATGTGACCAAGTGTGAATGGAATCGTTCTGATAAATCACATAGATATCTGATTTGTAAAAACGCATGAAGTGGACCAGGTATATAAATTAGGTCCAGCAAGATCACTGATGCTTGAAATATAGGAAGAAAAATATAAATATTGAATAGGGGAGAGGGTTATATGAATGTATCTCTGAACGAAACTGTCTTCAGAATAGTTTTGATGGCATTTTTACATCAGTACCCAAAGAAATGCTTCTTTCCCGTAAGCACCACCTACCGTCAGAGAGTGAATTTGCAGTTTTATTCAGTCCATCTGTTTTTGTTTTGTGCAGGTGTCTTATGTAACAATTTCACAAAGCTAAAGTCAGACCATTCTGTCTTTGTCTTGTCTATCAAGTCTTGAAATTATGCAATTTAATTTAAATCAAAAACAACTGCTCGTGCTACATTGTGTATCTTTGTTTGGATCGTGATTAAAATACAGTGGTTGCCTCTCATTTCAAATGGCTACATTTTTTAAGGCCAGATTAGTCTGTTATAGAGCAAATAAACAACAAATAAATTTGCTTAAACAAAGAAAAAAAAAAAAAAATCGGCAGCTGGTATCGGAAATAGCCAATTTGCTTGTAAAAACAAAACAAAAAAATCTGAATCGCCATGAAAAATCTATAGGTAGATCTTGCCTTTCATCAAGGCTGAGGTCAGGGATCTTTGGCTTGAAAAGGTTGGTGACCACTGTCTTAACACATTATAGTCCTTCATGTCTATTGCGGTCACAAAATTCAGGCCAGCTGATAATACCTAAAATATCAAAATCAAGATCAAAATCTGCTGGCGGCATTGAAAGAAATGGGACAGAAGGTTTTCTCTGTGTGTGGAATCTGTATTCTCTATGTTCCTATGTTTAACATATGGGACCAGTCCCTATAAGGAATAGGTTTCTGCTAAGGGTTTCTGTTTATATTGAAGGGTCTTCAGGAGCTCAAGGAGAGCCTGGATGGTGGACAAGGAGAGTACCATATTTAGACTTGTTTTTCTATATGCATCACATTCCTATAACCTGAGATATATGATGTACTCTCTCTCTCATTGGTTAAACCTTTTCTACACCCCTTTTATTCTTTGTATATAACTATCAATCCTACATCAATTAAAATGAGATGTTACATTTTCCCTCAGCGCTGAGTATCTGTTCATTCAATTGCCAATACAGAAAACTGGGATGAGGCACGAAGGGGCAAAAACCTAACACACTGTTTGTTCGTTTGGCCAGAGGAGAACTGGCACCCCGACTGAGCCTGGTTTCTCCCAAGGTTTTTTTCTCCATTATGTCACCTGATGGAGTTTTGGTTCATTGCCACCGTCACCCTTGTTGCCTTTGGCTTTTGGCTTGCTCAGTTGGGGACACTAAATATGTAACTATATTACTTTCTTTTAAATTCTGTTGCATTATTTTCCTGTTACCATTGTAAAGGTGCTTTGAAACAAGCTGCATTGTAAAAAGCACTATATAAAGGTGACTTGACTTGAATATACAAAATTGCTGTTTAGTTAGTCAAAGCTGTGAACCCCTTTGTTCAAACAAAGGAGCTTGCAGTCATAACTGATGGTTCTCCCAGGTGTTTTCCATAGCTTCATTCCTCTGTTCTGATCTGGTTCTTCAACCACTTTCACTTTCCATTCTACCCCATGTATGTGTGATTTTGTGTGTGTGCATTTATGTTAGTTTAGTTGTTTGGTTCTGACTCCCTGCCTGCAAACAAATTGTCACCTAAATGATTGAGATCTTGTTACACGCTCTAAGCGCTGTAAATGCTAAGGAAGAATTATTTTTCTGTGGTCATGAAAAATACCCTTTACTTAGAATTAATTAATAATAAATACTGAGTGTTCACAGGATGAACTGATTGATTGTAATGTTAATGCAGCCAATCTCATTAACTGATTCAAATATTCATAATTAATCATAATGAATAATAATCACAAGGAGTTATCAATAATTCTTAATAGTATTCCATTTAGCTAACTCACTACATAAGTCTGGGCCTGTCTACAACCTCCCTGATAGATCCATTTGCAATCCCCATGATCTAGTTCGCCGCTGTGCCTCAGCAGCAGCGGGACCCAAACCCTGGGAAGTGTGAGCCTGAACGCCCTCCTCAAAGATCACCAGGTGGGAGTGGAGTATTCGTAGTGGAAGCTGTTCAGTCTGAACAGCACCCTCAAGCTCCTGACTGTGCATGCTCCACTCATAAACAAACAACACAAAGATTGTGTATATCCCCACTTGTAATGAAGCTAGGGCAGGGATGAAAACACATTCTGAACGTGTCATCAATGCAGCACGAGTTATATTGAATCGGGACATACTGTATATATATATATTACATTTATGTATAGGTGCATTCAAACGCACATGCCTATAGGAGACTAAACACCCAATATGCATGTGCATGCCATCACCGTTTTCACATTTTTGAAGTTTACACAGAGAGGATAACGGTATTGTTTTCAAAACTCGTTTTCAAAGCCATGCACTTTGAAAACCGATTTTAAAGTTTGCATTCTCAAGCCACCAAAACACAATTGTTGTGTAAATGAACAGCCAGAATGCATTAAAGGTTTTCTGTTTTCAGTTGAAAACAGTGTTGTGAAAGCAGCCCTAATAACTAATGATTTTTACAACAGAAATTAATCAATGTTGAACTTTCTTAAACTGGTCAATGACTTTCTTCTAGAAAAGAAATCTGCTGTACATCTTTGTTGCATAAATAAAGATGACATGACTTGGCCTTATGCTGCCTTCACGTGCTATCGGAATTATTGTAAATACAAGTTTCCTAGGTAAAATTGCGCATGAACTGATGTCGTGTTTACTACTGGGAAGTTTACTACTGGGAAATAATTTTGATCCCCAAATTCCCGAGATGGGTGTGCCATAAACTTTAAACATGGTGGCAGGGAGAACTACTGCTGTGGCAGGTGTGATTTTATTACGTTTTTCCCCCATTAATGTAGTGCATATTTACATGTACGAGTAATCATTTGAAGCGTATTGTGTGTTTGATACACAGCGACAATATCCTGCATTTGACCGAAATTACAGAATCGGCAGAAAGGGAATGTTGGAATAAACCTGCACAATCCTCCATGATTCCTGTTCATTCCGACAGCAAAGCACTTGAATGCAACAAGGTCGTAATCACGACTTCTAAAGTGGGAATTAGGATATTTCCGATAGTAATGCGTGAAGGCAGCATGAATCTCTATTTGTAAGAAATGTGGACTACAGGATAATTTCACCCAAAGGCAGGCTTTTATTAAATGATAAATACAACATCCCATGTAGACCAAAAAAAAAAAAAAAAACAAACAAAAAAAAACAGGCAACATGAAAAACATCTTTTCACTTTAAAATAATGGTCCTGATCACTAGTAGCTAGTTCCTGCAGAGTGACTAGGTAACACTTGAGTAATTAGTGATGCATTTTATGACCACGTTGAGAGTAAAAAAATAAAAATACAATTGCTCACATCTCAGACATGTTAATGTTGTGTTTAGTAATTAATTATTAATTATTTATCATTTGTCATAGTTACCTATGAGTTCTTATGCCAATATCCAGTAATTATTGATTAGCTACCAAATAAGGAATTATCTTAGTCCTAAATTCGATATCACTTACTGATTAGTTCAGCTTGTTTCTATATTAGTTAATAGTAGTAGCTGAAGTGTTAATGTACTACTCATTAGTCCTGCATTACTTCCTGCATAGTTACCTATTAATGACGGACCATTATTCTGAAGTGTTACCACTTTATGCAACAAATTTGGCTGTGTACACCACCACAATTGATTTTAAATAAAGCAATCAATATGTAATAGAAGTGCACACTTCCAGTTTTAATTCAGGGGGTTTAACAAAAGATTGCATGAACAATTTAACTTTTTTTTTCTGCACGTTTTTTTTCTTTTCTTTTTTTTACGTTGCCAGCCACAGACAGCATTTCATGGCCCTCTGAATATTTTGTTATATGAATATCTTAACATGCAATATATCAAAATAAATAATAAACCCTCTGATTTTATCTTCATGGATTCTTTTTATCAACACTTGAATGTGGGTAAGTTTCATAAAAAAAGCAACATTTTGAGCAAAAAGCTGAGAAAATCGTGTTTTTGTCAAAGACTAATCTGATTGGCTGACGAACGTTCTAAGGTTTGCAATTATTTTCAGGGAAATGCATGGCTTAAGTAGTTACAGTTCCATATCACTTCGCCAAATGATTTCAGTTATTTCAAATGTCTTTACAGCTTACAACAGCAAAATAACCAAAACCCACAGCGACATTAACCAAGCAAATAAACATAGTAAACAATAGGATAAAAACAACAAATTATTTCCATGTTTTTTCCACAAAATTACATTTAATTATTTACAAAACGCACATACTCTCCTGCTCTCCCATTCAAACACACACACATACACTCCCACAGTAACATGTTGTCAGAGCTGCTCTGACGATTTGTAACGACTAGACCGATGAAACACAATCTTCACCACCACTCACCCAACCCCACACACTTCAAGCCATGTGTACCTTCTTCGACCATAACAGAGTCTCTGTTAGTTCACCGTTGCTTCTTCTCTCAACACGGAAGGAATCAATTGCAACTGCAACACCATCGAACCAAGCTATCAAGACTTTCTCCTGCAACTGTATATCTGGACGCTCTTCAACAGCTCAGTCAAATGCAAGTAACATGCAATATACAAAAAAATAAAAAAATAAAAAAATAAATATTCGCTGTTTAGTTAGTTAAAGCTGTAAACCCCTTTATTCAAACAAAGGAGCTTTTAGTCATAACTGATGGTTCTCCCAGGTGTTAGACTCTTTTCATACCTTCATTCCTCTGTTCTGATCTGCTTTTTCAGTCACTTTCACTTTCCATTCTTCCCATGTATGTGTGCTCGTGTGTATGTTTTTGTTTAGATTAGTTATGTGTTCGTGTTTTTGTTGAGTAAACTTTGTGCACATTCGCATGAGTTGATTCTAGTCTGCTTATAAATAAATTGTCACTTTAACGAATCGATCATAGCTACGAGCTAAGAAAGAGTTATTTTTCTGATAGACAATCAGTAGCCTACTGAGTGTTCGCTGGACGAACAGATTATTTGATTGTAATATTAATTCAGTTACAGAAAGTTCATTCACTTAACTGATCCAAAATTATAACAAGTTATGATTAATTATTAATATTTCCCCTTTGAGCTAATTTGTTACAAACTTAAAAGCTACATGACATTTCTCACTAGCGAGGTAATAAAGGCGATGTTCTTACAGTTTTGTATTAGTAGATGCTGCTGCCGAACACTGTTGAATGAGATGCACAGACTGAGGTAACGTAATTCGCGCAGATTCGCTCGTTCGCTCGATTTCTCTCTCTCTAATAACCCACTGCATTAATAACTGCATTCGTCTGCTATCAGTGGCTCAAGCCTCCGTTACTAGCTCTAAAATGACGTTTTGGAATTAGAAATGGAGCCTCATAAGAAATTAGTCCTGCACACAAGAGCATGATAAGGACAAAACCTGACTAATGTCTTAAAATACATAATCTGAACAACGTTTTGGGGTGTGGTAACTGTAGTATAAGCAGAGTAATTGACTCCAGGCCGTTGAATTATTGAAAAAGAATGCACACCCGCTTTGCATTGTGACTGTATTACCACCTCGGGTGAGCAATATTTTTCTAATAATTCAATGGCCCGTTGTCAATTATTCCTTACATATTACATTCATTATGTGCAATTATTACATTATTCTTTATGGCGTTATGAGTTGCTACAATCTCTCAACTCTCTTTTCATTGTTCTCTGTTGACCTTCTTACTCTAATCTTCTTACTTTCACTCTCATGCTCCTGTTGTCTTGTTATTTTTCTCCTGTTGTTTTCTCTCCTGTTCCTTTCTCCACCTCCTATGAGGCTTCTAAAACAGCTTCAAGAGCGTCAGCAATAGCTCCACAAACTACTCCACCAATTGCTCCAGTAACGACAGTTCCAAAACCAAACGTTTAACACAAGCAATTACAGCAGCTCCAATATTAACTTTATTATAAATGACATCATGTAAAGAACCATCTAGTGTAAGTAGAGGTCCAACATAAAAAATCCACAAAAAGCTGAAACACCAAAACAAATCCATTGCCTAGTAAAAAACCTTTTAAAGGCAGAAGCACCAACCCAAAGCCAATGCTTGATAAAAATATTTTAAATACACTGCTTGTTTCTTTCTCTGCTCTGATTTTCACCTTTCTCACTCTCTCAATATCCTCTAGTATTAGTGCTTCTATTTGTCGTTTTCTCTCCCTCTGTCTCTCTGCTTTAAGACTTTCTAGTTCAGATCTCTGAGCTCTTAACTGTGATCTGATTCTACTCTCTGTCTTTTTCAATCTCTGAATTTCTTCTTGCTTTTGTTTAATTCGTTCATTGTTTTCGTTCTCCATCTCTGCCTTAAGTCTTGCTAGTTCAGACCTTCTCTGAGCTTCCATCTCTGCTCTGATTCTCTTCTCCACCACCTTTTTCACTCTCTCAATCTCCTCTTGTCTTTGTCTCATATTCTCTCGTTGTTTCTCTCCTCTTCCTCTGTTAGTCTCTGCTCTTCTTCCTCTCGTCTGAATCTCACAGCATTTTCAAACATCTGATTACTGTAGTGTCCTCCCCCATTCTGCACTATCATTGTGTCAATCTTCTGCAGTATATCATTCACCTGCTCTCTGTTATTCTCATCTTTATTGTTGAAGATATCTGCCTCCACACTGATCAACTAGATGACTTAATGCAGGACATCTCCTAATGACTCTCTCTATTGAACTTCCCACCTGTTCTCCATGAGTGAAGAGAACGATGGAGTATTTTAACACCTCCTGACCAAGCAACATCTCAGTCTTCTGAGAAATCTGCAGCTCATGTTCAGTGAAACTGTCATCTGCTTTGATAACAATGAGAAAAGCATGAGGTCCAGGACTAGATAAATACACACATCTCGCTATCTCTATCATTATGTCCTCAGGCTTCATCTGTGTGTCAAAGAATGGAGGAGTATCAACTACTGACACAAATTTTCCTGAAACAGTGGAGTGTTTCTCTGAACATTCACAGGTTACTGTATTCATTGTCATCTCAGATCTGAACTCTTTCTCTCCCAGTATTGTGTTTCCAGTTGCACTTTTCCCAACACCAGTTTTACCCAGTAGAACAATCCTTCTTGATGAGAGACTGTCATCAGGAGTTTCTGGTTCATCATGAGCACCGTTTCTGATGACTGGAATCAGTCTGGTCAGCCTTACTCCTTCTGAAGCTGCGTAAAGCAAAAACACATGTAAGCAAGTCATTTAAATGCTTATACACTATAAAAGTGTTAACTTAAAAAAGCAGTTACAAAGCACTTTTGAATTCTCAACTCTTAAGTTCTCAAATTTGAAGGTTAGACTGGTTTTGAGATAAATCAACCTTGCTCTACATCTGAATAGACAGTTTCTTGAAAAGTTAAATACAAGGGTTGAATGAACTATAAGTCTAACTTTAAAAAGTGAGTTTTTACTCAGCCCTATATTTCTTTGCGCCTCAACGAAACTTACCATTAAAAAAAAATCAACGAATGCAAATGAAAAAATTATATGGACCAAAAGCCTCCACAGTAACCTAGAATAACACTTGATGGCTGCTCGCTCAAGTCCTCGTCATCAGTTAGGAACCTGGGTATGCTCTTTGTGTCATGGTTCATGAATTCACTGACTGTTCTCGCTCTGTGTGTGTGGGTGTGGCGCTGATTACCACTCAGCTGATTATCAGCACCAGCTGCCACTCATCATCTGTGTCTATTTATACTCTTTGTCATTCGTCAGATCGTTGGGTTTGTTCCTGTGTTTGTGTGTCACCTTGCCATTCACCTGAGTAAGCAGTGGATTCCCTGTGGATTTTACAATCGCTCTGCATGTTTTCCATGAGGACCATCTGGGATTGTTCCCGCTCATGCGTTCAGTGATTGACTTTCCAGGCACAAATTCTGCATTTGACCCTGTTACACTACTCTCATCAGTAATTATTAATAAACATAATTGTTTCACTTGCAATTGAATCCTCTGTCTTATTTTATGTGACACTTTGAAACCAATCTTTCATTTGAAGGCCATATTTCTAGCATCTGAAAAACTGCATTCTTCCATCCTAAAAATAAATCTAAATTACGACAAATGCTCTCAATGACAAATGCGGAAAAGTTAGTTCATGAGTTCATGACCTCAAGGCTAGATTATTGTAATGCTCTACTGGCTGGTTGCCCTGCATGCTTAAAGGCCCACTGAAGTGCCTTGAAACGCACAGCATTATTCAATGTGTTGACGCAATTTCCCCTGAAATGGCTCCAGCTGTAAGCAGCTCCTCCCCTTTTTTGAAACAGCCAATAGCGTTTCATTAATACCACAGTTTGACTAGAGCCTTTCTGTTTGGTAAAGCCACAGTTTCCTCCTAATCTCTAACCGTTTATCATTATAATCTCCTCCATATCGATTTTAAATACAGCATTCTGTGGCAATTTAAATGGGTCCGATATGTCTGCGCCGACTCGTGCATATAATCCGCACTGCGCTCTCGTGTCTCTAGTCTAACTTTAGACCAGAGCCGTTGGTGTGTCAAAGAATGGAGGAGTATCAACTACTGACACAAATTTTCCTGAAACAGTGGAGTGTTTCTCTAAACATTCACGGGTTACTGTATTCATTGTCATTTCAGATCTGAACTCTTTCTCTCCCAGTACTATATACACTCACCTAAAGGATTATTAGGAACACCATACTAATACTGTGTTTGACCCCCTTTCGCCTTCAGAACTGCCTTAATTCTATGTGGCATTGATTCAACAAGGTGCTGAAAGCATTCTTTAGAAATGTTGGCCCATATTGATAGGATAGCATCTTGTAGTTGATGGAGATTTGTGGGATGCACATCCAGGACACGAAGCTCCCGTTCCACCACATCCCAAAGATGCTCTATTGGGTTGAGATCTGGTGACTGTGGGGGCCATTTTAGCACAGTGAACTCATTGTCATGTTCAAGAAACCAATTTGAAATGATTCGAGCTTTGTGACATGGTGCATTATCCTGCTGGAAGTAGCCATCAGAGAATGGGTACATGGTGGTCATAAAGGGATGGACATGGTCAGAAACAATGCTCAGGTAGGCCGTGGCATTTAAACGATGCCCAGTTGGCATTAAGGGGCCTAAAGTGTGCCAAGAAAACATCCCCCACACCATTACACCACCACCACCAGCCTGCACAGTGGTAACAAGCCATGATGGATCCATGTTCTCATTCTGTTTACGCCAAATTCGGACTCTACCATCTGAATGTCTCAACAGAAATCGAGACTCAGACCAGGCAACATTTTTCCAGTCTTCAACTGTCCACGTTTGGTGAGCTTGTGCAAATTGTAGCCTCTTTTTCCTATTTGTAGTGGAGACGAGTGGTACCGGTGGGGTCTTCTGTTGTTGTAGCCCATCCGCCTCAAGGTTGTGCGTGTTGTGGCTTCACAAATGCTTTGCTGCATACCTCAGTTGTAACGAGTGGTTATTTCAGTCAAAGTTGCTCTTCTATCAGCTTGAATCAGTCGGCCCATTCTCCTCTGACCTCTAGCATCAACAAGGCATTTTGCCCACAGGACTGCCGCATACTAGATGTTTTTCCTTTTCACACCATTCTTTGTAAACCATAGAAATGGTTGTGCGTGAAAATCCCAGTAAGTGAGCAGATTGTGAAATACTCAGACCGGCCAGTCTGGCACCAACAACCATGCCACGCTCAAAATTGCTTAAATCACCTTTCTTTCCCATTCTGACATTCAGTTTGGAGTTCAGGAGATTGTCTTGACCAGGACCACACCCCTAAATGCAATGAAGCAACTGACATGTTGATTAGATAATTGCATTAATGAGAAACTAAACAGGTGTTCCTAATAATCCTTTAGGTGAGTGTATGTGTGTGCGCTGCTATGTGGTGCACGTGAAACTAATGTGAAACCAGACTTCATTCGCCTCAACTGAAAGCATTACATGTCTGAATTGTTTCCTATCGCATGTATAGTGCACCATGTGCCATTCACCATGTAGAAATTAGTAAATGTGTGAACAACTGACCGCTTTTTTCAGACGCAGCTTTAGCGTCTATTTATACATTCATTTAACACACCCATAACATTATCAGTTTCTATAATTTCAATCAGTTTATTGTACTAAAACTCAATTATTGTACTTCCTATAATACCTAATGTGCCTTGTTACATCATAAGAAGAATGATATTTATGCTAATATCTGTTTATGCTCTTTCTTTTAGAGCGGCTGTACAGCCAAAACAATCATTGTTGCATTAATTTCCTGTTATCGCTGTAAAGCTGCTTTGAAACCATTTGTATTGAAAAGTGCTATGCAAATAAAGGTGACTTGTTTTCAACCAGGTATCCGATTTGCTTTCACTGAATAACCAGTTGACCAATCAGGTTTCAAAAGCAGCAATGCTTAATTTTTATCCAGGTTGAACAACTTTTTGTCTCTAGATCTCTTCTGGCTGGACTTCCAGCATTACTGTTGGTCACTGAAGCCCTGTGGATTGCGAAATCTGATTTCCAATAATCAGTTCTCTTTCCGCTGGATTCATCTGCTGCCTTTGGCACAGTGAATCATCAGATCCTTCTGTCGACCTCTTATCACTGGCCATCACAGGAAATCCACTTCCCTGGTTTGACTCTTATCTCACAAGTAGGTTTCTCAAGGTTACCTGGGGAGGGAGATATCCAAAGCACATAAACTGGTCTACAGGGGTTTCTCAGGATCAGTTCTTGGACCCCTCCTCTTATCTAAACACAGTACATCACCAGGACCCATCATACAGGCACATGGCTATTTTTCATTTTAACCAGATTGATCTCACATTAACTGCATGGATCTCAGCCTGCCTGGAGAACATCTCAGCATGGATGAAAGAACATCACATGCAACTCAAACAAGCAAAGATTGAGCTTCTCATTTCCCAACAACTCCAATTGTCTAGCACAATTTATCCAACAAGCTAGGATCATTAACAATAATCCTTACTAAATCAATCAAAAATCTTGGGGTAATCTTTGATGTCTAGCTACATTGCAATGACAGCACAGTCATTGCACAATATCAGGAAGATCAAGCCTTTCCTAACAGAGCATGCTTAACAATTTTTTTTCCTAGATTGCTCTTCTCGCTGGACTTTTAGCATATGCACAATCAAACCTCTACCAATGGTCCAAAATGAAGGAGCAAGACTTGTCTTAAATGAGTCCAAGAGAGAGCCCATATCAGAGGTCATCTAGTCATTTACACATAATGCTAAAATATTCCCCAATCTGTCAGTTCCAGTGTATGTATGAGAGCACTTCTTCTGCAGACTTACTGTTTTGGACAATGTCCTGCATCTTCTTCCAGACTCTGAATGGCACATTGCCCAAGTAACGTGGCACATGAATCAAAGCTCCAGAAACTCTCTGAGGATCCATCTTTGAGCTCTGGATTCTGGAAGAACATTTAGGAGTCAGAACTGCAGTGACTTTGGATCAGAACCAGAGAGACAGGAGCAGATCACTCACCTTTCCATCGAGACTGGAAACTTCTGTAGAACAAACACAATTTATCATCAGAATTCAATCAATCATCAATCAATATATTATATATATTACCTGAAATCTGAAATCAGACCTTTAGAAAGCAGACGTCACTGGCTTTCATCATCTCCTCCATGTCTCTGTGTCTGCAAGAGCTAAGATGTGCCTGTTCATCTCCTCCAGCTTCTCCTTCATCATCTGTTTCTTCTGCTTCTCTTCCTCCCTCAGTGCAGTGATTGTAGCTTCTTCTTCATCTCTGAGAAACTGATGAAGCTTCTCAAACTGTTGTTTAATCTGACACTCTGTGTGCTCAGCTTGAGACTGAAATCAAATGACATTCACTTCAATCATCTGATTCTAAAACAGCATGAAGAGTGAGTGGGTAAATGTGGGTTAGTTAACTACACCATTTACTTTCTGAAGTACTAGTATTCTAGTAGTAGATGGTCTGTGTCTGTGAAAGCTCCATACATGCCAGATGGACCTGATAGATATGCCTTTAGAAAGCTGTCTACTTTTAAATTAAATAAATTATATTTAATAATATAATAAAATATTCCTTGTTAATGTAATCCATATGAAACCAACAAGAGGTGCAATCTTTCCAGTCTGAGTTCATTATTTGTAATGTGGCCACACCCACGCACAGCGCAGGCATCACCTCGATAGACAAATCATCAAGCTGTGTCAGATTTCTCAGGTTTGGAAGAGGACGTGCTGTGAGGAATAAGCCTTGAATTTACCTCAAAAGAAGAACAACGGGATTGATCCAGCAGAGGATATAATTTCTGACGTGTAAGTAATTGATTCTCAGATACATTATTCAACGTTATTGTTACATGAACATTTTACTAGTTGATAATGAAAGTTGAGATGAAAAAACAAAATCACCAAAAGTTATTTAAATGTTTAATATGTTCATCTGTTTAACAACAATAACTTAAAATAGTCAAAGACCACTTCTGTGTATTGCTTACATCTTCCCTCATATAGATGCACATTGTCAACAGTTGGGCTCATCAATATTAAATCACATCGCTCATGCGTTCACCTAAAATGTTGTTTCGCTGAATGCACGGAGAGTGAAAGGTGAGCCCTAGCCAATGGGATTCTTGTCTTGCATTGCATGTTCGTCTCACCCACTGCAAAATCAACCACTGAGATTGAACATGCCACCCCAGTTGTTTTATGATTCTAGAGAATACAAACATTTGAAGACCTTAAAAGAGTCATCAATATTTTTCATCTGTTGGTCCAGAATGTAAAGATTTTACATTAAAGTGCCCCTTGTATGTTATTTTAAAGTTTCCTAATTTAGTTTTGGAGGTCTACAACAACAGGCTTCAAAGGTCAAAAACTTATTTTTTTATCATAATACACATTGCACATCAATGTTCAATGATTCTCAAACGACTCGATGGATGAATCAGTCTCTCCAAATCTCTCCTTTCTACGAGCTACTCTGCTCTGATTGGCAAGATGTCCCAGTCTATTGTGACTGGTCTACGCGATACAGCGCATACTTCAGAAGCTAAACGCCCATTGCCATAACTGAACTCCAGTTCCGTGTGGAGGCTTCCAACAGCTCAGCAACTGTACACACTGTAAAGACAGTAATGATGACGTTGATTTTACATCAATCCCAGCGCGAGTACTGAATCGATGAAGAAACATTGGAAGAACGTATGTAAAGTATGTAAAGTTTGCAAATCTTGCTCCCTCCTTTATCTTTACTCAAAATAGTAAGAACAACAGATAATCTGCATTAATAGACACAGTTTTAGGTAACACTGCAGCCCATAGCTGATTTAGAGTAGTATTTCAGTAAGACAGTAATAACGTGAGTTAGTCAGTTGGCCAGAGACCTACGTACACAATATGAAACACAATAAACACATTGTAGAGCACAGCGTCTTCTCAACATGATGCTATCACTTGAGCTACACTCAAGGTGTGCACGTGGCTGTGATGGGCCTCTGGGAGACATCAGCTGGTCGTACGTTTCTTCCGTGGGGCTTGGAGGATGAGACCTGCGGCTTGTACCAGAGTTCCCACATGGGACCTGGCAGTGGTACTCGAAGGGCTGGTCGAGGCCCCCTTCGAACCTCTGGAGTCAGCTGAGGCCAAGAACTTTTCCCTCAAGGTAGCTTTTTTGCTAGCCTTTACTTCTCTGAGGAGGGAAGGAGATCTTCAGGCACTTTCGATATCTCAGGGGTGCCTGGAGTTGCACCAGGCGACATTGAGGCTATCTTGCATCCCAGGCCAGGATATGTGCCTAAGGTGCCATCTAATGTGGCAGGGCCTACGGTTCTGCAGGCTTTTCATCGTCCACCTCACGTGATGGTGGATGAAAAGAGATTTAATTTGCTCTGCCTGGTCAGAGCTCTCAAGATTTATATTCACAGGTCCTCTTCATGGAGGAGTTGCTGGTGTGTTTCGGGTTGCCCAAGAAGGGGCTTCCTGCATCCAAACAGACCATCAGCAACTGGATTGTTCTGGCTATATCTATGGCCTATCAGGTGCGCAGTTTGCCTTCACCGTTGGCCGTAAGGGCTCATTCAACCAGAGGCCCCGATGTGTGTGATGCAGCTGGATGGGCCACGACACTGTACCCTTGTTCCCTGAGAAGGGAATGAGACACTGCGTCACTTTCCCATGCCTTCCCCTGCCCGGAGAATGACTTGCTTCATCACAGAAGCTGATGCTGTTGTGTGCCGGCGTCCCTATGTAGCTTCCATGTATGCTGTCACATGTTACATCATGACACAACACCAATCACGATGGGCTTAGTTTCATTCATACTTCAGAGGCACTACGCTAGGAGGCGTTCCCCAAAGTATCGTAGTAAACGTAGTGTCTCGTTCCCTTCTCAGGGAACAAGGGTTACAGTCGTAACCCGAGTGTTTTTTGACCACTTCATTCATTTTGCTTGGATTTTCATTTGTTGGAATTATGAATTGAATTTAGAAATGCTTTTAGGATGCCCTTCTGCCATCTCAGTCTCTGTGAAATACTTTCTGGCTCATCACAAAAATGAACCAAAACACAGCGAATACTTGTAGCACAGACGTTTAGCACAGACTTGTAGCACAGACATTATCTCATTATTACGACATAGTTGAGTGGAAAAAAAATATATGTATGTGGCAGCAATGTGCCACCGTAATATTGCAAGTTCAGATAGTCATACAACAAAATATTCTGGGGGCCATGAAAATTTTGTGAAAATTATCAAAATCACTGACAGTGGCTGGCTTATATATATATATATATATATATATATAAAAGATGAAGTGAAATGCATATTTTCATTGACATTTAGGAGTAACGAACATGGCAGTAGGTAATTATGTAATAATAATTTACATAATTATTATATACTAAATAAATACATGCATTCAACATGTCTGTGTTCTAGTCAATAAAGCAACATGAAATTATGTCAGATAAACCAATTCAGCTGTTCTCTAATATGTAAATATGTCAAAAGGATCAATCCTCACCTTGATGTGTTGAACTCTTTTCTTTAACTCTCCTTTAAGGTTTTTATTATGTTTAAGTTTCTCCTGTAAGGACTTCAGTGCTGTTTTGAGCTCCTCCTAGAATTTAACGTGAAAATCTATAAGGACACCAGAGATTTCTGAAATATGTTCATGTATGTCATACATAGTTTGAGCAAAATGATATTGAGACACTTATGTGTTTATAACAGTAACATTTCTGAGGTCTTACCTTATATGATGGAAGAACTTCACTGATGGGCCTAACCGTGTGATTGACGTGATTCTGTGAATTAAAGCACTCTACACACACAGGCTGTTTGTCCTCCAGACAGAAGAGTTTGAGTTTCTCACGGTGTAAACTGCAGATCTCCTCAGATCCTGATGAATGCCTCTCATTTTTTCTCCTTCAGGAACAACTCGCACAAGTTCTTTAACGCAAGGTATAAAGGAGGTTCAGTATTTGAGGACTGTCTCCTGCAGACAGGACACTCCTGAGTTTTCTTGGTTCTCCAGAACTGTTGAAGACACTCTTTACAGACACTGTGACTACATAATAAAAGAACAGGAGCCTTGAAGATTTCACGACACACAGGACAGATATAATCATATTCAGCTTCTGAATCCATTCACTGTTTAAGCTCCAGCATTCTAAACTTTTACTCTCTGAATGATCTTGCAAAAATTAATAACCATGAGAATCCTTCTGTAAAGTTTTCTCTTCGTCCTTCATTGATTGCTGATTCTTTGTTGCTTTTGTCGAGACAAAGTCAGTATGACAGAAAGAAGAAATAACAAGTCAGTCACTTTCTGGGTATGTTGTAAGAGGGTGGAGTTTATGATCACCTTTGGGTGTGTTCAAACAGGTCAGACAGGAACATCAGGATATCTTAATGTAACATTTTCATAATGCTAAAACCATTGATCAAACACAAAAGAACAATAAGAGAACACAAATATTAGTAATAAAAAGACTCTTTAATTTGCTGGTGAGTATGTGGAAGCTCACAGAGTTTCTCCAGGGTCTGTCATGATCGAATGATTTCTTCACATCCTGAAGTTCCAGTGATAAACACTCATCTGCAGAGGTGGGTAGTAACAAAGTTACTTTTACTTTACTTTTCATTATGCACAGAGCAATTTTTAACACCACTTATCTAAAATATAACACAATACAGAAATATAAATGCTCTCTAAATATTACATTGAAATGCTTATCGTTAACATTAATGAATGATTGACATACTTCTTTACATCATTTTTTCTTTTTCTGTTGTACATGGCAAATAGTAAATAACTTTGAATAATATTTACAGTTTAAAATCCCTTCAGTCCAATACATCAGTCCATATAACACAATGCTTTGGTATGGTCTAAGAATATAGTGCAGTCTTTATGGTGCCTTTCTAGTGGTTATAGTATTTGTCCTTTCAGGAGCTTGACATCTGTAATTTTATGGAATAGACCTCCAGTTGTGGAAAAGTAAAAAATTCTTATGATGAAAATGCAGTAAAAACAACAGCAATATTGTGAAATAATATTATAATTATAATTTCTCAAAAAAGATGCTGAGTGCATTTTACATCACAGAATAATTTGATTAGAAACATCTTGATTGTCTGGATGAAAACTATTTTAATGTGAAAATATTTTGCTATAAGATTTCTCAGCCATTTGATTTGGTGGGGATGGACCTAATTGGGAAATTGACATCAATACACAAGCGTGATTAACAATTACTTCATGAAATGGTTCCCAGGCTTACCTTTGACATCAAAGGCAGCCGCCACTTCTCTTTCAAACGGCGGTGTAGGTAGGTAGATGGCAGACGAAGAAGATAAATGCAAACACTTTAACCAGAGAATTTACTATAACTATACTCAACCTAAATGCGTAACGTGAACCGACAAAGGAAACAGAAAGGCAGGCAAAATATAAACATGGATGATTGATAAACACAGGTGTGGAACAGGAACTGATGAGTAACCATAGTAACAAAAACAAGACTGATATGAGTAACCTAGAGACTAATGAGAACATAGGCAAATGAGAGCAAAACGGTAGTGATGCATTGCTGCTACATACAGTACTCGTGTAAAAGTCTTAGGCACGCTTGGTATTTTCACAAAAAAATGTTTTTAAGCTTAGTTATTTATATCTTAGACTGTAGTGTGTCAGTAGGAACTATCAGTTTACATTTCCAAACATTCATTTTGCATTAATTGTATTAATCCAGTGGAGATTTATTTTTATTTTTTTATGCACTTTAGCTTAGGGTAATTTGTCAGAATGTTTTAAAGTGAGAAATGTTGTTGCTAAAATAAGATAAATAGCTTTTATTTATGAATTAACAAAATCAAATCGGTTGACCTCAAGATGGCGCCGCTGTGTTCTCGTCGCTGCTCGTGTCGCCTTCCGCAAAGACTGTGCTTTTTATTTACTATTTTACTTTCTTTTTGCTCTCAAATTTTACAACTTATCAACTGCATTGATCAAGTTAATGACAGCAAAAACTTTTTGACATTGGCTACCCTTACACAATTGTTTCAGGACACTTTCGCCGATCCCCTCTGTGGCCATCTGAGATCTGGCCGGAACGCCGAAAGGAACAAATGGCCAGAGTCAATATGCAGTGAATCAAGAAACACTGTGGGGAAACGCCGCTGATCCGGGCAACAGACTGAGGAAAAGGGCATTCAGCTCCCTCCTCTCTCTCCCGCACTCCGTTAGTGAAACGTCTTAATCCCCTGGGAGAACAAGATGGACGATCTTATTGGTGTCGTTTGTTCAACACAAGATGAGGATTGTAATACCATCTTTTGTTTGTCCGAAACATGGCTCACGCCCCGCGTCCCGATTACAGTTGTGACGCCATTGAGAA